>JAVQJF010035870.1:0-24569 GCA_036023855.1 Gadopsis marmoratus | reverse complement strand
AGTATCCTACTAATACTTGTGTAATGTTGTTGTCATTCATGTGTCCAATGGGGATAAATAATGAATATTTTAATTGGTAAGTCGAACCATGTCTCTTTTAATCCTTAGACCAGCTGTGGATTAGGTTCTCCCATTTCTCCAAATTACAGTAAATCTAGATTAATTATTAATTATCCACTTGATTGTTTGATAACTGCGTCGACTTAATGATGTCCGATTATGTTTTAAGATATTGAGATGGTGCGCTGTGTTGTATCAAGTTTTTTTTTATTTTAGTTACTTTTCCTCACCATCCAAATATTGTCTTGTCTTGGGAGATGTGTCGATAGAAAATTCATTGTAACTTTGTGTGCTGTGTCTTACATACACAACAGTAGAGTGCTGTGCAGCATCACAAACGACCTCTTCACCCTGTACCTCTTCCACAATATACTGAAAAGCCATTTTGACATAATGAATAAACTGTAGTATGATTCTTATGTTCCAAATTAAATGTGTATTTCATGTATTTCATAGATTGCACTACACAACTTGAATTGGTTTCTAGTTTAGTATTTCCTTCAGATCTCAGTGGTTATCCCCTGCAACTAGTTAATGGATATCAATATACTGACAACATGAAAACATACAACTGTCACTTACGCATGTGAGATTAGACATTGATTAGATCCAGACAATAGCTGTACCCCAGTTCCATACTACATACTAAATCTAAGCCAGAGAATTTAATGGAAAACTGACAAAACACAGTCTACTCAAAAATGTTTGTGT
Organism: Gadopsis marmoratus; assembly: GCA_036023855.1. Lineage (NCBI taxonomy): Eukaryota > Metazoa > Chordata > Actinopteri > Centrarchiformes > Percichthyidae > Gadopsis > Gadopsis marmoratus. The sequence continues at coordinate 23,798 of JAVQJF010035870.1, read as the reverse complement.
GCATACTAAAAAGTGTTTCGCTGCTGATGGACACTATTCACCCACAATGCAAAGCACAAAGGAAACTAGAAAAATTGCATTTCCTGAAGGAAATGCGTGTGAATGCTGAAAAGCTGAAAGGCTGTCGCTAAACTGGACAGCTGTGCAACAAACTGCAGAAAATGCACAAATCTGAAATGCAGAAATGTGAAATGAATTGCCAGAATTAGAAGCTGAAATGTAACATCTGGAAGAAGAAGCTAAGAGCTGAAATACAAATATGCTGAAAGCTAAACTGTGACATTGTAATTAATTGTTGAAGAAAGCACAATATTTTAAGTAGAAATTGTAAACTAAAATGTAAAGTTTGTTGAAAGGTTGACGCTAAACCGGGAAGCTGGCTTGAATGTTGAAAAATATAGAAAATAGCTGAATACAAGCATAAATGTCCTCAAAGAGCTGAACATTTTGATCATTTGAATGGTTTCTGTAGCTCAAAGTATGAAGAAGTTATAAGAGCAGGAAGATGTTTTGAAGGTTATTCATCCTAAGGGCACTAAATAGTTGCAAAAAGGTTAATATTGATTTTTTTAAAGAAAGCACAATATTTAAAGTATAAGTTGTGGAAAAAAGAATAAAAAATGGAAATAATTGTCCTTAAATAGCTCGACATTCTTACATTTCTCCATCGGCCTGCAGGACAGAAGAAGATGGTTCAGAGGTAAAGTCTCCGGGTTGAGTTCCGGCGACGTGGGATCGACGTGAGTTCGAATCCCGACGGTGGGAGCAGGTTCGTGACTCAGTCACAGGTTGGAATCAAGCAAAATGGTGGTTCAGAGGTCCTTCGCTGTGTGAAGAAGGTGTGTGTGTACAAACATCAAAAACACAACATGCTGAAAACATCAAACATTTTATGGTAACTTTCCACAATTAATTAAAATATGACAGTTGTGTATTTCAGCTTTTGCCTTGTTTAGGTGAAACAATTCTGGCAATTAATTTGACATTTCTGCAGTTCAGGCAGCTGTGGATGTTAATGTTTTAATACTTGTTGAATGAATGATGCGGAAAAAATTTGACATGCAGCTGTAGTTTTGTAGGAATATGAGTGTGTTGAGAAGTGGGAGCAGCACGAAGGATGTAAAGGATGACGGTGTTTTAAAAGTTGAACAAAAGTCATAAAAATACACGCATACAAGTCCTCAAAGCGCTGAACATTTTGATAGTTGAATGGTTTCTGTAGCTAAAAGTATGAAGGAGTTGAAAAGTTGCAAAAAACTTACGGAAGAATAAGAAGTAGCGTGAATAATAAAGACCAGGATAACAAGAATGCTGCTGAATCAGCATTCACACTAATAATTTAGCATCAAAGGTCCACTTACTAGCTTTCAGAGCTTTCAACCAGGTGTGATCACGTGACTTTATGTGGGTGTTTCTCTTTGTCTTTCAGACACAAGGATTCAGTTGGGATGTGATTGAGACTTTTGATGCAGAAACCCAGGAGTCACCGTTTCGTAGGTAGGTCTAACCACCGATGTGGCCTCAGTTTTATCCCAAAATTAGAATCTTTTCATGGTGGGAAGACCCCTGAAACAACATCACGGGTTCTTGAAACTGGCCATAATACAGAAATAAACAACACAATGAATTTAGCGTAATTCCTACGGCCGCTCGCGGGCTTTGCCACCTCAACGTAAACATGTAGTTCATTTTTAGGCATTTGCAGAAATGACTGATGCTGTCGATTTTTTAGGGAGGTCAGTCTTGTACACACACACACACACACACACACACACACGTGTCCACAGCTGACTAAGAGAAGCTCGGCAGCGCTCCAACACAATTGAGACACATGAACAAATATGAATATTTAATATTTAAGTGTTGATATTAATTATTCATAAACGGGCACTTTGCAAATGGATTAAAATAATTATGTTGATAGAATTAGACTAGATTTGGAGGTTAATATAATAATGTTTGTATTATATTTGCTGTAATGGATTCTGAGCCATCTCATATTAATTGGATTGATGACAGTTCAAAGCCGCCAGGGTCATTTGTGCTCCATCAAGTCTTCACATTAGTGAGTGTGTGCACGACTTCTAGAAGAGTCTCCTTCTACTGTAGTCCAGAACTTGACACATAATAGAGGTTCAAAGGCATACAGTGCCAGGCATAGTACAAATTCTCCTCAATTTGTCCTTTGTTAATACCATAGATTGGTTTAATTCCATTCTTTAACACAGTAAGACCAGATTAGTTACTCTTATGCATCTCAAATAACTGTACAATTCCTTGCAACTTTTGATGACAGCAAAGAAGTATGGAGCCCTGACATCGGTGACAGTAAGTGTTATCAGACAAGTCAGGTCAAATATAAATGAGCAGCGCCATAAAGATGAGCAACCGCCATCGAAGTGCTGCAGCAAATCAGCAAGCTAACAAGCTGATCTTTCTGCAGACAAGCTGGCCTTGAAGAAGTCTTACTGACTCGTTTTGTAATCCTGCATTTTGCCTTTTTTAAAATGATGCAAAAAGAGACCCAAACAGAATCGTGCAATGCGAGCTCAGGTGCGCCATCTGTGCTTCACTGCACACGAAACTCCGTAGCTTCAGAGCTCCAGTGCCCTGCGTGGTCCTAGTAGACATTGTCCTCGTTCACTATGGTTGTTCCCCCAGGTATGGCATTAAACTGGCCCTCATTTGAGTAGGTTTAATCTCCTAATTAATCATTTCTCCATTTTATTTAAATGTCTGCATTACGTTCACGTTGAAATAATCAGCTGTTTGCAGCTGAATCGAGTCTCAAGCCTCATTTAACCAAACAAAAATGGGGAGGGGGAGGAGAACCAAAAACAAAAGTTAGTTAAACTGTTCTTTAAAATGGTGAAAATAGTTGATAGTTGTTAAAGTAATTGTCTCTTGCCTCTAAAATAATGGAGGTTGTACTCTGACTACAGCCACGTAAAAACCTTGACATTTTCACTTTCTATTCATTCATGAAATCCTTTTTTTGTAAAATCATTCTTAAACAAACCCAGAAATGTGTCACCGAGTTGGTGTTTAGGGGGTTTTCTCACCCTGACAGGAATATAAGTCTACAGGAAACAATCAATCTTTTTCAATAGTTGCCACTAAATTGGGCAAATTTGAAAATGCAGAATATCAGCAGAAAGTACCAGCTCTCAGCAGCTCTCAGCCCTTAAAATCCCCCATCATTCAACCTCCTGGAAGGAGGGACAGCGGTCCTGTCCCTCCTTCCGGTCCTGTGCCAACACACTTCCTCGCCTTTAAAATCATATTACATTTGCTGAGGCTTGCGTATAAATTTTCCCTGCGTCTCATCAGCCCCCCCCCCCCCCGCTCAGTATGGCCTCTCCTCTGACTGATATTGGCTCATCATACTTAATCTAGGGTGAAATTTCGTAGTCTGTGCTAAATGACTTGCAGCCTTCACGAGAGAGGAGATATTTATTTTTCTCAGGGCTAATGACCTGTCCCCCGGACCCACCCACTGATGGTTATTTACTAGGGCCCAGATGCTTGGGCTCAAAATGAGTGGTAATGTCAGCGGGCGCCATCCTTCATCGGGCCGCCCCTGATTGAATCCGAGTGATCCCATTGACATTGACTCTGTGACTTTTAAGGCCATTACCTTCCACCGCCCACGATGATCACCTCATCATCGCTTCCCGAGCTGACAGCTGATTAGCAACAAATTACTGACAGGAGAAGGCTCTGACACCGGGTGCAAGAGGCTGGCGAGTATGTGTGTGCAGAGAGAGGTGGAGGGGGGGGGGGTTATCAAGGAGTCAGGGGCCTCCTCCTCCTCCTTCTACTCCCACACACACAGTGTCACAGAGAGACACCCCGCATACACTCAAAGTAATAGCCGTGTCTATGATGCAGCGGTGCCCTCACCGCTAAGCTCATGGTAATGTAATAAGTGTGAAGGGAAAACGCCAGGGCTCATATGGTTAGCCTTCCTGCAACGAGTACACAAGCAGCTGCTCCTCATTGGCCGGAGAGGGAGACGACTTTATTTCTGGGGCTGATGGGGTCGATCCATAAAGACACACTGTAGAAAGTGACGGTTTCACAGGTAGACCGGTGAGCACGTCTCAGTTCAGCAGCCGGATCAAAACCCCAGATCTGTCTTTAGGTGGAACGTTGCAGAAGTGGAATTGGGGTTTTAAAAACGCTTTGTGATGGTGTTCCTCGAGGAACCACGTGGGGTTCCCTGTGATTTACACAAGTTTAAAGATCACCTAATTCCTCAGAGCTCTTTTGCATTTTTTAAGGCATAGCAAGCAGGCTCTATGACATTATGTAAGATCCTACTCAAGCTGCTTTATCTAAAAAGAGAAAAAGAAACAGTTGACAGGGAACATGAAAATGGGAACATAAATCCAAGAATTATGATATTAATGTAAGTACTTCTGCAAAAATCAGAGATGTACTAGCTTGCAGGTTTATCTACAAGTTGATGCCCTTGAGCCAAAGTTGCACATTTGTCTTGTATTCATAAAATGTATTAACTGATACATGCATGTCTGCTCAAAAACAGTTATATAGTACCTTTTCAGCTTTGCAGAACAGCAATCACAAGATAATGGCAAATTGAGTTCTCCTTTATTTGCCAGGATCGTCTTGAGTCGGTTGCTTTAGTCATAAAAGTCACCAAGCTGTCTCAGTATTGTCAGTTATACAACAATATCTAAACAAAGTTGGTCAACATTCACAGACATTAGCCCCCATAAGCTACTAATAATATCGAAGCAAGTCGGGCTGTAGCAGCAAAACACCTGGGTGCATTGAACCAAGCAATGGTGTGTCCTATTACTTAGAAATGTTACTTTTCATTAATTTATCGATGCTGTCCATCTTTTAAAACTCTCCATCTCCAAGCCAAAACACTGTCTTGACCTTAATAGGACTTCCTGCTTATATAAAGACTATTGTTCATATTTATTTTAAACGAGGTTTGCGTTACCTATAACAACCTGTCATTCTCGGACTTCTGTTTCATCTTTCAGCAACAATATTCTGACTTAATGCCTTCAAGGATCCTCCTTCAAAAAGGCTCCAGCCCATTGCAGACATCCACTTCCTCCTGAGGCACAAACAAACCTACCTCGCCTCCTGGAGGAGCATCTGTCTGGGTCTCCAGCCCTCAAGGACCAGGCAAGATTGCGGAGGATGAGCAGGGATATGCTCCATTTGCTGCCAACGGGATCCATTTTTAATGCCTGGGTGCAATTTAAAGCCCCCTTTTTTAATTACATATAGGTCCCAGTATACCAGGAGTCATGGATGGACAGAATGGGAAGTGTTTTAGGGCTCGCTGGCCTCGTAGGTGCTTTGGTTCTGGTCTGGGGACCTCCGTGAGATGCTGGAGCTGACGGCTGACCTCGGCACTGTGAGTTCTTTAAGAAGTTAAAAGTCCCAGAAGTGCCAGAGGGGAGGATGAAATGGCCTCCACTTGTGTCTCCCAGGAACAGATACAACACTGAACGGGCTGGAAAAGCACTTTCCTGCAATTACAGAGGCAGAACGTCTCGCGTACGTCCCACCGGTGGATCGCCATGATGGGTCGGGACTGTAGACATTAAGAGACACCGACACAGGTGGGTTTTCACCTCTGGGGTGTTCACCTGAAGGGGTGCAATGAAGTCGCGCACAGAGCTGCTGACCTGCTGAAGGTTTCAAATTAACTAATCAACGGTAGACATTTCACGTATTTTATTTATTATTTTTTTATCTAACATGGTTAATTGGACTAACAGCCTGCTAGATCATCTAATTGCTCACGTTTCCCATCCTGATTTACTGTAGAGTGGCGCCCTATCTTTAGATCTCTTTAGATAAACTGCTAATCATTATCAAAAACAACAAGGTCTTGAAGACAAACCGACTGTAAAATGGCTGATTCTACCAAAAGGCGATTGAGCCCAAAGAATTCCGTCAGTGTGTGATGGAGTATATTTTAGCTGTAGCCAGGAGACCTTTTGAGTGTCGTGTCTGTTCGGCAGCATTATGCTGGATGCCATACATCATCCTCTGTATTACACTGTCGCTCTGTTTGTCTCCCCTCAGCTGGCTCGAGCTGAACTCTGGCCGCTGTGATGCATCATGGCCGCCGTTTGATCGTGGGGTCGAGGTTAGCCCGCGCTCAGACCCGGTCTTCTCGGTGTCTGGCCTCTGAGAACATCAGGGCATTTAAGACAGTGATGAAGCCTTCCCTCTGGTGGATTGGGTCACATTGGCGTGTCTGTCACTTAGCCCGGCTTTCTCTCCCCACTCTCTATCTCCCTCTCTTGTCTGCCTGTCAGAACGGCAGATGACAGCGGGGGCCACCGGGGAGTCGCTGGCTCCCGGTGAAGCTCCATTTGCTGCCCTCCGTGGAGAATCCCCCCCCCCCCGCTCCACCACCAGCTGTATTTCAAATGCCGTCGCACTGCTGTCACGGCAAAGACCCCGGCAACAAGGCGAGGCCTCTCCCATAAAACATCAAAAGCGTCCGCTGCAATGAAAACACAAGTGAGGGGGGCCTTGTCAATCTTTACAGCTCTTCTTCTAAGCGACCGTAGCCCACCGCCGCTACACACAGCTTCCACGCTATTCATTCATTTTTCATGCTGCGTGGCCGGTGAGCCAAACGGTGCCATCTATTCCACAGCTGACATGTCCAAATGTCTGAGTTACAGTGTAATGTCGCACATAACGGAGCTGTCTGCGAAAAGTTTTATGATATGGAAATATGTTAAGAGCCTCTGTGATGAATGGACATTATGGGGCCAGGAATAACACTAACGCGAGCTCAACGCACGCTTTGTTGTGGACCTTTGCCTTCTTTCCTTGACACTAATATTTGAGTGACATTGAATTCTTAAAGTGGTTAAATACCGTTAATAGGCTTCAGCAGCAGGGCTTGTTTAAGTGTCTATGCACTGGTGTTTTAACATGCCAGGAATCAGTGCAGGTGTGATACTAGGATTTCATATTTCACTAAATTCGCATGTCACGTCTTTCATTTAAAGGCACCCTGTGGAGTTTTTGTAAGTAAACAGTTTGGTTAGTTCCCGCGAAATACATTTAACAACCGATTTCAACAGACTTGTTTAAAATGTGCACACGTGCACACTATGTCACACGTCCCATCGCTCTGATTGGTTGTCGATCTATCCAGTTGTGTCCGGCGGGCATCAGTGGAATAATATGAAACCGTGCACGAAAAATCAGTGGCCTATTCATAACAGCATTCTTCCATAGCGCTGCTAGTGGTCAGTAACTTCCCAGGGTACCTGGAAGTCTCTGGTGTAGCGCAGGTAGATTGGTTGTTTGTTCAAAAGCTGAAAACAACCTACTGTAGGTTTATGTTTATTTGGCAAGTGACCTCTGGGGGGTCGTTTTTATTCTCAGTAGCAAAGTCAGAAGTCGCCTGACGACGTTTTACCGCCTCACCAAGCTTTAGAGAGGAGGTTGTTGTGGATGGTTGGATGTGCACAGTGTGTGACTTCAGTCGTGGTTTGTGTTCTGCCCCCTACCAACAGCCATGTGACCTTAAAGGTGATCCCTCTGTTTTACCAGGTTTTACAGATTTGTGTGTCTTCATCCTACCAATAGGGGCGCCAGATCTGAAAGAACAGCTCATGTGTTTGTTTCAGATGTCACTGCAATGATGAGGACTTGTTGATTTGCGCACACCTGGTTATTCATCTATTCCTTAAAGGGTAATTCTAACCTTAAAGTGCCCCGTGAAATGACATGTATACTGGATGTTTAAACCGGATGTCAGGTCGGTACACAACACCATGATGAATCCATGTAAAGGGATATCGGAAGAGGAAAAGGCAGTTTGATTTGGAGGAGCAGAGGAACAGACTGCCTTTAAAAATGCCTGATGGCTCTGTTGGTTGGTGTTTTTGTTGTTGTAGTTTTTATTTTTTGGCGTACTTGTGCACAATGAGGTCTTGTGTTCCGAGAGCTGACATTGTTCCAGGATGTTAGAGTCTCCATTCAACACCGCAACCTCAATATATCCACTAATCAATAACCCAAAAGCCAAGTCCTGACCCTGAAACAGCCCCGTACAGAACTGAGGACCGTCCAAAATATCCTTCACATATCTTCACTGTGAAGGTCTACGAGTCAACATGGTTCTCACAGAGATAGAAGCACATGAACACACACACACACCACCCCCACAGAGATGAATCCTGTATGCATTATGTCCAGACTGACGCGTAAAGAGGCCCTAGATTAACTGCTCCCCCCCTCCAGACTCTTTTTTTTTTTTTTTATCCCCTCCGTTCCAGGGGCCACGCTCATTTACATAAACAGATAATACTTGATAAAAATTTCCATTAGACAAAGGTGAAATGGATCAATTTCTGCTGCCAAGATAAATCTCACATTTTACACCGACAGGGTCATTACACAAGCCACATTTCAGGAATAATGTATTTAAAAAGTCCGCCGATAGCGGCCATTTCCCGCTTTCCAATTACCTTAAAGAAAAGCTTATTCTGTGGACAATAAAGCACATTACGGCACAATATGATACAGTCCATAAAGATCAGCGTGTTTGATGAGAGGTTAGCGAAAGCTCAGCATATTTCGGAGGGGATGTCACAACCCCGTGGTTATCGCTGACACCTCGCTGTGCTCGCCATGCAAATGTCCTATTATGCCCAGTCCAAATAGATTAAGAGGCCTGTTCAGAAATAAACAGTTTTTTTCCCCTCTCTCTCTCTCTCTGCGGTGAAAGTGGGAAGAGAGAAATATGGGAGGGGAAGAAGATGATGATGAGTCGGTTGCTCGGGCGGGGGGCGGGCGGGGGGGGTGAGGTGGATTGACAGGACAGCAAGGTGATGCCAGCGGTCCAGGGCAGGGAGAGAACGGAAAAACTCATTAGTTTGCTTCCACCCCAATTCGCCGCTCTGCTTTTGACCTTGAGACATCCACCCCTCCGTGCTCTGCCCCCCCCCCCACCCCCCCCGGATGGGCAGGGTGTCAGAGTGGGGCTGATTGAGGCTTCCTCCACGCTGGAGAACACTTCAACCTGTTTCACAAGCAAAACGACTTGTTTCAAGAATTTTTAACAAATGACTGTCTCCTAAAATAACATCCTGCACTTGAAAGGAGCCGAAATTGAGCTTGACCTTGGAAATAGCAATTACCAAAAAAAAAAAAAACACATCACAAGGTCCCCTTTCTTGTTCTTCTGTGCCGAAGCTTTCAGCCACATCTCGTGGCCTTCTGCAAAGGCTGCTGGAGTTTGCTCAGTTGTCACGGACGTTGTACCTCTTACAGTCCAGGTCACGTGACCATGGCAGCTGAGCAGAAAGACTAAAAGATGTGGCAGAAAGCTTCGGGAAGAACTAAGTAAGTGGACCTTTTGATATATATGGAATATTCTAACTGCAGCAGCAGACTTTTTGACTTGTAGGAAAATGCGACATTAATATGGTTTTCATTTGTAACAGAAATCCTTCGTTACAAACTGGATGCGTGGAGTTTGAAAGACATGAGCATTTAGCAGGCAGGGAGGGTGCAATAAAAGGCCCTATCAAGTTGCTTTATGGGAAATGTAGGACCAGGGAAGAGTCAGGCTATTTCAGCCTCTACTGATTTGATTTGCACCTATTTTTGTCTCCTGTGAGCAAAAAGTGCTCTTCATACTTTTTACTCGAGTACAATTTTGATTTGTTTCATGAACAACAGAAACTGTGTGACGCACATGTTTAATCTCTGACCTGCAAGACATCGAGTTAATACGGTCGACACACACAAAACTAGAGCCAGAGGCACTCAGCATTTTTGTGAAAGGTGTTTGAAGACATGACCGGGAAAAGACATTTGATGTTCTAAAGTGCTGTCCTTCGAATTCCACTAAATGTATTTGTGCTCACTTGTTACTTTGCAAATTGAGCTTTTTCGCACATATTTCTCCACCTAAAATATAAAGTATTATTAGTAGCTGTGAGTCTTTCTTTGCACCCCACCTACTATAGACTAGCTATATTAAAATGCTGCTTACCGGTCAATGCATCAATAATTTATAACAGAATGAATGATGAGGACTTTTACTTTGATTGCTTCAGGGACACCTTTCTGCTCATGCTTCTGTCCTCAGCATCACATTCAGTTCAGTTAAGCATCCATACATGTCAGATATGACCACAGCTTTGGAGTTGATCATGGATGTATTTTGGTGTGAGCGCAGCCAGTGCGCCAGAAACAGATCCAAAGTGACCTCTCCTGGGGTGACGGGTTGAGGGCTAACCGCACCCACAGCCTCTCTCTGTCTCTTTGTTTCTCTCTTCCTCTCCATTACAGAGACAGAACAACCCTTCTGCTGTCTCTCTTCTGTCCTGGCGGCCTAGCTGGCTGGAAGCCCCAAAATCTCGTCTCTGCCTCCAACCTGCGGACTGAGGATGCCCGCCGAACTTCCTGAGGTATTCATTTTGCATCGAGATGAGCCGTAATTTTCCTTGCGTGGTCGGCACGTGCTGTAGACTCGCAGGGTCGAGATGCCTGCAGAGATGAGGGAGGAAACAAAAGAAATCGGCTGCAGAGATCTTCTCCGGTCTAACCCCCCCAACCCCCCCTTAACGCCAGGAGACATGAAACCCATTATCTTGATGGGATCAGGCAGCATCCATCTTAATACTGGATTGCACATGATGACGATGATGATCCTCGGAGCAACGTGCAAACTGGCTCCGGTGCTTCCTGTTGGCAGGTTTGGAGTGAATCCCGTGAGAAAACTCCTCTTACAAAATTTTTTTAAAAAAGGGGGCTCGGCTTGTATCCCAATCCACTTTTAATCCAACTGTGAATTATTTATCAAACTGCTTGTGCGTCTGTCCATTATTGCCCTGGTCTAATGCACTAACTTTTAATAAATCATACCAGTTGAAACAGCCCCCAATTGGTGTGTTATTTATTATTGGCCTGATACAGGAGCCAGTTTTGGGAGGTCTCATACACTTAAGCTCATGCAGCAAGGTGATGTCTCTATGGAGGGCCCATACAGAGGTACCATAGCGCCACCTTCTGCCTTCAGAGGAAAGTAGAGGCTTCATTTTTTTCGCTCTGTCTCGATGCTGATTCATTGCTCTGCAGCTGTGAGTCTTTTGTTGTAGCCACACAGTGAAACAGCAAGTGACAACAACTGTGTTTCGCCTGTGATTTACTGGCCGGAAGTCACCCGGCTGCTCATTCAAACGTTTCTTCTTGCTGGGATAGACGTTGTTTGGGTGACTTGCGTTGTTATTTGATCTGCTTTTAAATGTAAGAAGGCACAGAATGCGTCAAATTTAAAAACACGAAATAGGGAGAGTCCCTGTTGCCGAGCAGTTTAGGATCTCCAGTTTTGAGTCTGGCCACCTTTTTGTATGTCACCTTCTGTCGGCTCTCTGCTGTTAGCTAAAGGCAAAGAAAAAAATGCCTTAAGAAAACACAAAATAGCATCTTAAAACAATACTAAAAATGTGGTTATAAATGAAAAGAAATTGGGAAAATTGCTGCAAAATACAAATGCAAGGCTGACTTGTGCTGCTCAGCGATGACCTTTTCATTTTTGTTTTAATGTTTTTCATTCTGATCTTTTATTTAGCCCCTAAACAGTCTAACTGAAAAAGCACAAAGAAATAAAATGCCTATTTCAAATAAAATCAACTTTTAAACATATGCTTGCTCATGACACATTTTGCCTTTAAAGCATGTTGTGCATCTGAGGAGGCGCAGAACTGATTCAAATGAGCAGAAATAACGTTGAAAAATAAATTCTAATGATGATAATATTGATCGTTACATCCTTCTTGGCCACATACTGTTACAGTCGGCGCCTCCTTCTCTCCGGCAGACACATTAGATCCATCAGTTTAATGTTTTATCTGAAGCAGCTCATGTTCAGTGGGTGGCCTCCTGCTGCTCTGCTGCTGCTGCACCGACGTCCACGGCAGGTGCAGAGCGACCTCCGCAGGACGCAAACTGAACTGCAGCCTGACGTCTGTCAGCCACACCACGTCTGAGGAGAAATGATTTCCAACAGCAGCTCAAGTTTGTCTATTTTTACTTTTTAATTATTGCAGCAACAAAAGCACAAGTATCAAAGAGTCCGTATTAAGAACATTTCTTAATATAAGATGGAGTGGCGCTGACTGAGAGTCTGTTAGATGTTCCTCTCGTTACTTTGAAGAGATCCATCAGTTTAATTTTATTTCCAAGTTAGATTTACGAAGCAATTAACGTCCACAAGTCTGATACATTTCACTGAAAAGGCTGTTTATTGCCCACACTCAGAAAGTTAGATTCTCATACTCGTAAGTTAAATCCAAATTAATTCCCTGTACAGCAGCCGAGTGATAAATATGAGACATCACAAATGACTACATGGCGCGTAGTGATGGAGCTGAGACACACTGATGTGGAGACGTAGAATGTAACTCCAATGCTAAATGCAGATTTTTGACTCCAGTGCTACATGCTAACATGCACTATGTCTCTGAAATGACATCTTGCGGCATCCCTAAGGCTCTAAAATCGGAATGAATTTTTAATTGTTTGCAGTCAATCTCCTACGTATTTGCGTACACAAGTGAGGTTTAAAAAATAACCTACTGTTAAGGCTGGAGCCGTGAATTTTAGAAACACTGAGGGCACGAGTCCAAATTTTCATGTCAAAAATGGACTTGCCTTATAAATGCATTTGATTTGGTTTGATTGATTTTTGGCTACAAGGTGAAATTATTAAAGATATTGAGTCTATATATTTTTTATTCTGCACACCTGTCAATAAGATGGTGTGCCAGAACTTTGTCAAAATCTTTACCTGTAAACATATAATGTCCAAAAAATATATAAGAATGTAAAAGCCTCCTCAGGATTTTTTTTTTTTTAAACTTCCTGTTACTGGTGGTTTATTTTGCAAATATAGTATATAAGAACACGTGTCATAAGGTGAGCTACAGAGGAAGAAAAATTAACATTTATTTTCATTTAACCTTCATTTAACCAGGTAAGTCCAATAGAGGTCAGGGACAAAACCCTGCAAAATCAGACCTTTTTCAAAATCAGTCCTTTACCAGAGTTAACAGAGTTAACAGTGTCATCAATTTAATTTCCTCCTGCAGATTATTCAACGTCGTAACAAGTGGAGCAGAAAACATGAAAACTTTTGATCCCATCTGCATTAGAGAAGGAAATGTAAATATACGTCTTGTAACCTGAAGGTGGAAACAAACAGTCCATCATGTCAGCAACCTGCTTCTGTGGTCACTTTGGTCAAATGAGTATGTGGCTCCGAACCCTAAACAACTTGTTATTAAAGGTGCAGCGGTAGATGAGTGCAAGTAACAATCGCACACAAAAACAATACATTTTGGGGGTTATGAAAAATACACAATTACATCATTTTAAAAATCTAAATCTTCAAGAAAACCAATCTGCGTCCTGTGTAACCCTGCAGATAGAGGATAACTGCAGCAGTGCATATGCAGGTCTAATCTACAGTCAGTTGTGTGTTAAAGGGCTTATTTTTGGTATTGTTCTGAAAATTTAAAAAAAGACCGAAAGCATGCATACTCTTAGTGTCAAAAAGCTTAAACAGTTTGGGTGATGAGGATGGAATTTCTGAGCCATTAAGGATTACCAGGAAGTTTCGTCCAGCTGCAGAAAGAGCAACACATGGCAGCAGTTGTTGCTGTTCGGAGGCATTAAGCTCATTCCCAGCAGCAGCTAAGTGTCCTAAAACAGCCACCCTGACCTCCTCCTTAATCCCTCCACTGTTGTTTTCTCTTTTCTTTGGAATCCCGGCAGAAAATTACACGATAGGGAACCAGATGTATCTTGCGAGACTCAAAAAAACAAAAAGTAAAAGGAAGCGCGGAGATTAAGACTTAATGCCTTTCAATATTGTTATACAGATGAAACTTTCCCAAAAAAAGTACAAGGAGACTAAGCAACAATGCCATTTCATTCCCAGAAAGAGCTCAGCGGCCCAGATGCTACGAGGATTCAGACATTAGTGCTGGAATGTTTGTTGACGCAACATTTCATTTTTAGTTCTTTCCTCTCTTTTTCTCCAGTTAGTGATGTACTGCTGCTCTACGTATGTCGTCCAAACAGGAAAATAAAGTAAAGTTGGTGTATGATATTTGTGATATTTGCCTGATAGCAGCTTTGATCGGTTTATTATTTGATTGTGGACGTGGACGTATAGCTCGGCTGTAGGGGAGAAATCAGGATTGTGGATGGACGGCTGGAGGAGTGCGGTGATGGACCGGTGGCAGGGAGACGAGGGGAACCAGGGGAGCAGTGGCGTAATTATATAGACAATATAGTTAGTAGAGAATTGGGCCCTTGCGAGTCAAAAATACGCCTGTGTTCAAAGAACTCACATTAAATTAAATATGGTGCCATTTGCTATATATAACCTCAAAAGGGCAACCCCATCTCCATCATGGTTCTCTTTTTTGTCAGTAGCCATCTTTAACAAGATGATCTGCTTATTTTTATTCCAATACAATAGCCTAAGTGGCTCATTCGACTGAAAACTGAGTCAAAGGGGAAGGGAACTAACTGGATCTTTCTAGATTAAAGGATTTACAGAACAGTAATTTAAAAAAATCTAAACAATCAAATATAAAAGATGATCTCATATATGGCAGATATATAGTGATCTCATATAAAGTTGATAGAATGCCAAAAAAAAAATAAAGTCTTGAATTTAAAAAGATAAAAGTGCAAAATGTGTGGAAGTACTGTACATACAAAGATACTAAAGTAATGATGCTGAAACAAGCACAATTAAAATATGTAAATTTTAATAAATATAATATTATAATAATAATAATAAAAATTAATAAAACACCACAAAATAGTAACGTGAAAGTGAAATATGAAGTGTAAAAAGAAAAGTGGAGTCTCACACTGAGGTGGGAAGGCTGTTCCAAAGCCAAAGGGGGGCCATATCCGAAAATGCTTTCAGTCTGGTCAGTGGAACCTTTAATAATCAAACACAAACCAAAAGATATTGCTTAACATCGGTGTTTCATAGATGAGCTGTCAGAGCCCTATGAGACCGTTTATGATGGGGTTCCTCAGGGAGCCAAACTGGGTCCCATTATAGGTATGAACAGAAGAAACCTATAAGATTTCTCCCCGTGAACTTTTAGACATCTTGGTTACACAACTGTTGTTTCAATGTCATAAATGTACTATGTTCCACTGTAAAACAGTTCCAAACCACATGTTGAAATATAGACACTGAAATTCTGTCATGCTCAGTTTTAACCAAGTCTACACTTTTAAATTGCAAGTCACTGCTTACTGGGTCAGTATGAATACAAATATTACATTCTCAACCAGATTGTTCACGATTTTTTTGGTATTGCTTCCTCTTGAAGAGCATCTTCCTCAGGTCGGTTCTTTTCAGGAACTTGTAACCAGAGTATTTTCACTCTCCCTCCCTCTGCGACCGTCCGACTTCACCCCCCTCCGCTCTGTGGGAAGAGCAGAGAGCTGTCCCCGGCACTCTGTGTCAAGGCCTGAAGCACGGTCAGCCAGCGACGTCCAGACGTCCTCGATGTGAAGAGGATGGGAGAGGAAGAGAAACTCTGTGTGACACGGAGGGCGAAGAGGAGGAGGGGGAGGAAAAGGCGAGGCCGCATCAGACGACTGCCGAGCTGCATCCAAGTGTCAGTGTCCCAAAATAGTGGCGGGCAGCGACCAGACAGAAGACACCAAACAAACAACAGCTCTCAGATCAAGTAAACATCGGCTCACACACAAGACACGACAAACTGTGAAGCCTCCCTCTGTCTTCCGGTCTCGTTAATCAGAGATGCGGAGAATGCAATCGGAGGGGACACCCGTCCTATTAGAGGAGGCTGCAGCCGCCTCTCCCCTCCTCTGACCGGGGTCCTCGAAAACACTTTGCCATCGAAAGGAAAAAAAAAAAAAAAAAACCTTGACAAGCTCCCTCTGTGCGGTGCTGTGTGGACACAGAGGACAGAGTCTCGTCTCCAGCAGATGTCTTGTGGCGCCGACTATAAATAAAGCCAATGAGACCAGCCGGCCGCTGACGAGCACAAGCCGCCGCGAGGCCGTGTGAGCTTTGCAAAGGGCCTGTCTAGTCTTGGCACGGCAGGCGGGCTAACATTTGGCGGGCCCTGGCGTCGAAGCCTGTGATGCCTGTGAGCTTTGTGTTCCGGGTTTTGAGAGGGAATTAAAAGAGTCTAGCCCTTAGATTTGAGGTTTTATCACAGTTGTTTTCCACGCAGGGGCAAGTGGGGGAGGGAACGGTGGAAGCTGAGGTGCACACGTATTTACCATAACGTAGTGTGCCACTAAATGAGGGGCAGCAGCCAGAGAGGGGCGCACCAGAGTAGCCTTGTGTTTCATTGATGGCCCAGACAGTCCCAAAGGACACTGGTAGCTCAGGGGCCTGCCTGCCTCTGTTTTACCCACTCTAACAGCACCTTGTTTGGAAAGGAGAGACTTTCACTTGCCAAGGCAGCGTAGGCGCTCACAATTAAGATGTGATGCAGTGTTGTTTTATTGCACATTTCAATGTAGGACGCATCCTCAGTTGGCGCTTTGTGAAAGAAAATATCCCAAGTCTGCCGTAACATGGGCCACTTACTCTCTGCGACGATCCGTCACAAATGAGAGATATTTCGACGCTGATGAAACGGCCGATACACAGCTCACCTCCTGCTTTTATAAGAAACGTTCGGACTATAAGCAGGTGCACTTTTAATTTCATGTTCCATTACACGCCGCCAATGACGTCGTGGCACATTTCTCTACGTTTAGGTCTGACAGAGAAATGGAGGACAGAAATCAAAGACAAAAAGATTGAGAGAGGAAAAAAAAACCCAAAAGGGCCGACGACAGGTTGTCACGCTGAATCAGTGAGGGGCCGGGATGAAGTTGGTGGGGTGGAGAGAAAAGAGAGTCGCCCTCATGAAGAGCCTCCGTCAGAGTCCGCGGGCTCCAGTGCACGTGAGGGGTGTGTCCTATATCATGGATGTACCTTAAATCCTTTTTATGGATGAACAGCTGCAGTGATGGCTGTGATCCACCGTCCTATCCTGCAGGAAACGCTCGTATCAATCATTTCTGACCTGTGTGAAAACTAGAGGACGCCCCGATTCTGCGTGATTTTGGTGGAGTTGGGCGTTTGTGAAGTATGTCATTGTAGTCGAAGCAGACGCCGCTGTCAATCGAGCAAATACTCCTTAACACATACTACGCCTTCTTCTTCTTCTAGTTGTACGACGCCAAGTGCGGCTTCTGGTTGACTTATAAGAATGGCAGGGGCAAAGACAACTGAGTGGGAAAAGGTGTTTTATAACTGATTCAAAATTCGGAGAAGAGAAAGTAAGCAAAAAGCCTGCTTGCGCTTCTTTCCTATGAAAATCACTTGTGGCAAATCACTGCCAACTTCAAGCCCACAAAATCAATTAATAAGTCTGAGCAGCGACTGCACCAGCAGCAGGAGGCTCTTGTGGTTTGCCCTTGCACGCACAAGTTACTGTCTTAACTTGGCAGCTGACACTTGATGTGCTGAGAGGTGTATTAGAAGTGTATAGAAGTGATAATGAACAGCACACTTCCACTTGAGAATTGGGCAATTAAAGTCGGGGTGTAAACGGCAGAGGGAAGGGCTGAGTTGGCGACTTCCCCCCTGAGGGAATCCTCCAGCATCGCTCACACCTGAGGGCTCTGCGGAGACGAGGGTTCCTGATGGCGGTTAACGACAGGAGGGTGCAGCGGGATGACAGCCGGGAGACTGCGACGTTTAACGTGGGCCACGCCGGACTGATCCAGCTTACTTTTAGATTTTATGCTTCATAAATGGTGAAGGAATAGATGGTATATGGCTGTTGTCACACTACTGCTGTGCCACAAGTAAAGTGAACCTTATGTGTAAAACTGGTGGCGTGCCCCTTACATCAACACACAAATCCCATTAAGTGTGAATTAAATTAAAGTGTCCCCCGTTCAAGTCTGGCTGGACAACCTTTGGTGTATCTCCCCCTCATTGTCCAGCGACTCTCTGCTGTACACTGTCTAATAAATGAAACGATGGCTCCTCATCACAAAAAGTAAGAGAATATAATGGGTCACAAATAGTGATAATGCTGTTAAGAACATTGCATAAAGCATTAGTGAGGAAAAGATCAATTGAAACAACACTTGTAGCTACAAATAAATATTTCAATATAAAACATGCAGGAAAATTTTGGAGGGCTTCTCGTGTCCTGAGTCAAGCTTATTTAGAATGCAGACAGAAATCATCATGTTTAATTACAGCTACTTTAAGTGCAATGTAAAGGTGTGTGGCGTTGCACTGTAACACCAGTGTGGTGTTTATTCATATTGACGGTATTTCTGGGTGTGTAACGTTTAATTGTTCAGATATTCATTTTGTACGAGCACAAGTAGAGTGTCAAAGTTAAATTATTCATTCTGGGACGCTGCAGTTGGAGAAGAAACTTACTAGGCGCTTTCCACCGCATCTCGCGGCCTTCACCGGCGCAGTTAGAGCAGTTGAAACAAATACAAAATTAAAAAAAAGGTGTAGGTCTGTTCTTTCTACTCAGGCAGTCTGTTCTTTCTACTCGGGCAGTCACTGGACACAGTGGAGGGGTCCGTTACGGATGACGTCGCTGGTGATTTGGAAGATGTTGTAGCCGAAGCCTGGGTCCACGGTGTTTTGTTTTTTTAAATTAATGTTCACAGATGCATAATACGTATTACAAGCCCCCGAATGGCACAAACTGCAAATACGCCAAACTGAAAGGTGAGTTCGTTGCTCATTTCTTTGCTCTAAACAAAGCAGAATGCTACCAGAGGCTAGCTAGTAGCCTTCTCACAATCTTCCTGCGCTAGTTAGCCGCTAGTCGCCAAACTGCGTTAAAAACATCTGTTATTTTAAGATTGACACGGTTAACGGTGGCGTTATTTACCGGGTAAGAACCCCGAATGAATGGCTGCTACTTCAGCTGGTTCTTTGGATGTAGTCGGCTTATAATAGTTGACGAAGCAAGCCAACCGTGTCAACAAAATCTCAGTTTTTACAATCGGTGAATGCAGCGTTAGCCAGTTGCACATTGCTGTAAGACGACGAGTAGAATCGTCACAAGAAATTAATGCTGTATAGTTGTAGTTGAATCAGAAATCCTTTAATCGTCTCACAGTGGAGAAATGTACATTGTTACAGCAAAAGGTGCAGATAAGAGGTAAAATAACACAGGTAAAGAGCACACGTAATCAAATCAATACACATCCATGGTAATAAGTGAGTGAGCGAGTAGCAGCAATTACAGAAGTAATGAACCTACTGTGTGAAGGTAATAAAGAGAGTCACCACATTATAAAAGTAGCTGAATCAAACCTACAAGGCCACAGCCAAGCTGGAACAGCATTTAATAATTTTTAATCAACCATTCTATGATGTTCAGTAAGTCTCGTCATGTGAGACGCACCCACCTTGACTGGATCTGACATTTGTTGTGCTCAGCTTCGGGTCAGGCTAAAGCGGACTCCTCCAGCCCAGCCATGCCTCAGAAACCCCAAAAGGGCGCCCAGACTTCGCACTACATTGAGCTGGGGGGTTATCAGTACTGGCCCGTGCTGGTGCCCCGAGGTATCAGACTGTACACCTACGAACAGATCCCGGTGTTCCTGAGGGAGAACCCCTACATCACAGATGGATACAGAGCCTACCTGCCGTCCAGGCTGTGCATCAAAAGGTGAGGAGGCCACCAGCAGGGCTTCAACGCATGGGACAAACGGAATGAAATGCTGGTCCAGAGCTGCGTGAATGTGGCTAAGATGATGTGCAGTCATGCTGCTCCATAGTGTTTGTGATCATCTGTAAGTTATTATCTATAGTCACTGTAACCTGTACAGGTTGGTTAAGTGATTCTGTCAGTTAGCTGTCCGTTGCGTATTTCGTGCCACGTGCTTAATTGCATTTTTTTTTGTATCAACTTCTGAGAGCACATCAAAATGTGACAAAACACAGTTTATATAATCATACATGTCAACAAACGAAGATGTGGATGATTTTCTTCTTCATGGCCGCAGTAATGGCTCGGTTGTTTCAGTTGCCTTTCTTGATAAATTGAATAGGGTTTTCCATCTGATAATTTTATTAAAAATAATTACCCACTGACAGTCTACGGTTTAGATTTTAGATTCATGTTGATCCTTGAAGCAGCAGTTGGAGCAGCTAATCAAACTGAACTCTTTTTAGTCTTGAACCAGAGCCAAGGGCTTGACTTTCTGCGTGTTTGTATTGACATACTTTGTGTGCGACTTGAGTTTTCTGAGCTCAGTCTGTAGTAAAAGATGATTTTTGGGAGCAGGAGAACGGCATGTTGTTGTTTTTATTTTTTATTTTTTTATCTGCGTGCTCGTTTTGACGTTTGTAAATCCTCCATGCAGCCTCTTCATCCTGTCAAATGAGACGGTGAATATCTGGAGCCATCTGTTGGGCTTCCTGCTCTTCTTCTGTGTCGGGGTGTACAACATGGTCTCAGTGCTGCCGGCCGTCGGAGCCTCCAGAGAGGACTACGTCATCTACTCCATCGGCGTCTTCTGCTTCCAGGTACACCGCTACGTTTTCCAGTTTACTTCGGCCATGACAGCTGGTGGAAATGTCTGGTTAGATGACGAGTTGTGGGTTATCAAACCCACTAGTTGGCTGATATCACAGTAGGACTGTGGTTAGGCCTGTATCCGTCGTGTTTGTTTCTTAATATAGTGTTAATAAATCCCTCTGTATGTTACAGTTTGTCTTAATTAGCAAGTATCAAGTCATATCTGGCCACTTTCTGAGACCAAATTCCAACAATTTGTCATTAAATTAATAAAAAGATTTATGAGGATTAATTGCAAAACATATTTCAGGTGTGTTTCTGTCACCGTTGGGGGTGTTTACCTCGGCAGGGCTCATTTTACGTTACGTGTTCAAGGCTCAATTACAACAAGGTTCCTCCTTGTGCTGTGGTGATTTCAAATTAGACAAAAATCTTGGAACCTGAATGGGTGGCAGTTGCACGGCGTTACCTTAATCTGCATGGCCACAGCAGGACGTCAGACCTTATCCAAAACATTGGCAGTTATTCTCAACAAATGAAGCAGCAGTTGGCTGGACGAGGCTCCACAACCAGAGTCTGTTAAATAAAGAAGGCTGAATTTCAAGCTGAACATGTTTAGGATGCCTCTTGTTAAATCGTTAATATTTTTCAGTTTGTCGTCTTGTTGTGCGCATCGCGTCCTTTGCGGTTGTAAAACCCGGCTGTCCCCTCTGCGTCTCATCGTCCTCAGCTGTGCATGCTGTGTTCGGTGGGTTATCACCTGTTCTGTTGCCACCGCTCGGAGAAGACCAGCCACCGCTGGATGGCGCTGGACTACGCTGGGGTTTCCATCGGCATCCTGGGCTGCTACGTCCCCGGAGTCTTCTACACCTTCTACTGCAATAACGTGAGTTCGCATTCAGCCTGCTGTTACCTTCTGACGCCATGACAGGCATCATTATTTGTGCAACAGTAAGCGTGGAGGAGCTCAGTAAGTTCTGGACTTGGCCGTCTGTCCATCTGTCGTATGCGTTCTTCTGTACCTCCAGTGTGTCAAAGCACATTGAACAAAAAACACGCTGGTTTGCGGCTGCAGATTTTAAAAAATGGAGGCTGAAATGAAAGGCTGCGAGCCCCACCCCCAAAGGTCCTGTCCGTTTTGAAAGTACCACACTGCCCGCAGCTTTTAGGGGTTAAAATAACTTACAGATATCTCATAAGTACAATATGAGCAGCTACTGGACACAAATGAACCATGAAAAAATAAAATGTACTAAAAACTAAATGCATAAAATTGTAACTATACTATTATTGCAATTGTATTAAGACAAATGTAGTCAAAAATAAAATGAGACACAAAAGTTGAAATAGAATAGAAGTTGGAGGAATGATGGCTGGTTGAGTACAAAGGTTTGCTTTAGATTTCACACCGTCAACCTAAATGTTATCAGCATTTGCTTAAAGATTGGTGCTATTGATTAAACTAACGCTTTAGTTCAGCTCATCGCCTGACTGTCCCGAGCTCGACTTCACAGGAGTTGATGTGTCGGCGTGTTTCCGTCTGCCCAAACATTTTTAAAAAGTGATTTAAATTGACTCGCTTAGGGCTTCAACAGAAAAGGCATTTAGGCTTTGCTTTGTCATCTGAACCCATGTCTCTTTCTGCGGCGAGAGTTTAAATCCTTAAAACTGAAAAGCTGCCCTCCGATCCTCTGTGGCTCAGTTTAATTGCGAACGGCTTATTGTCCTCGTGGAGTCGAGGACACAAACAAACTGCTCCACCGCTTCATTTCCTGTGTACTCGCGACTATATTCTTTAATCTGCTTCTCTTCAGAGCGTCTCCGAGTGTCAGACTGCTGTGACCTTTGCTTCCTTTTGACACGTTTTGATGCCACTTCGGCACCAAAACATTACTCTTGTTGAAACCTGTACCGTGCGTTAGGGCTTGGGTTCGTTCGACCACCTGCTTGAATAGGAAAACCAAGTCTTTCGTCATGTTTAAGAAGTCGGTGTGTTTCTCCGTCCCGGCGCGTTCTCTGCAAACTGTCGGCTACTGGGTTCGTTCACAACGCGCAGAGCTGAGCGTAAACTGCGTACGTGTCCAAAGAATGCTCCTATCGCACCTGTCTTAATTGGAAAATGGCCAAATTCAGAATATCCACCTGGAATTTGCTGTTTACATGATCATGAAATTCAGAATGTTGGAAAATTAGTGTGCATGTAAACGTAGTTGGCCATTTTCTCGTTGGGGGGGTTGTTTTGTTTTGTCCTAACCAATCTGGCTGACGTATCCATCCTGTCGGAAGCTGTGGCAGCTGCTGCAAGAGTTGCTGGCTTACTAACAACCCTTTTATAGCTGCGCTGGGCTCATCCGCGCTGCTGCTGCTGTTTTTACATGGATGCTAGCAAGCTACGCAGGAAGACGGGGCTCTGGCTGGTCAGTTGTTTCTCTGCCGTCAGTGGGCACAACACCAGGCCAGTGTGAGTCACTGAATCTGCGATGTGGGCGTTGATTCGGAGGTCAGGCTGCCACTTATTTAGTGTTTCTGAAGCCTCCAGACACATTTTTGTTCACGTGATGTAGCTGAAAGCTTTGGGAACACAGGAAGTGGACGCTGTGATGACTTTTTTTTTTTTTTTTTTTTGCCGTTTCCTGGAGTCGAGAATAAACTTTAGATGGCAAAATGATGATTCAGAGTGTGGGGGACTTATCTGATAAGAGAAAACGCAAACAAGATTGTGGATCTGACCAGATATGTTGACACCTACTTGATGCTAAAGTCCAGACACTTTTCGACCGGTACCAACAGACGTGTTGAGACGTTACACTCATTGCACTTTCGTGCACGTTATAGATGCTGTAAA
This sequence comes from Gadopsis marmoratus, assembly GCA_036023855.1. Classification (NCBI taxonomy): domain Eukaryota; kingdom Metazoa; phylum Chordata; class Actinopteri; order Centrarchiformes; family Percichthyidae; genus Gadopsis; species Gadopsis marmoratus. Next base: position 347 of record JAVQJF010035870.1, on the reverse strand, counting down.
TCTGTTGAGCGTCTAACCACCGTCCTCCCTGGAGACTTCGGAGCTCCACATCCTCGGCCCGGGGCGCAGTAATTGAATAAAGCTGAAGTGGAGCCACCACAGTCTGGCTCTGCTCATTGACTCATTGTTCCCGGTGAATAAGCAACAGGACACCTTTGCTGCGCTCGCCGAAAACAGCCTCCGATGACACAGGCCTGTTCAGTTCCTTATTCCAGCCGCCCACCACCACGTTGGATTTTTTTCTCCTTTCCTGGTTGTGCTTTGCTTTTCTTTATTATTATTATTTATTTATTTATTACTCTTGAAGTGTTTGGCTGCGCTCCGTAGTGTTCGCTCCCCCCCCCCCG
>JAVQJF010035867.1:0-49036 GCA_036023855.1 Gadopsis marmoratus | reverse complement strand
TGGTTGTCGAGGTGGTGTCCAGGTAATGATGTGGGCTTTGTAGATAATTGGCGGACTTTCTGGAGAAGACCTGGTCTGATTAGGAGAGATGGTATCCATCGCACTTTGGATGGAGCCTTGCTAACATCTAGAAAATTGTTAGAGTTCATTAGTGGCCCTAAGTCACGACAATGTTTGTCTTTGATAAAGCTTATAGCAGGGCTGAGTCGGCCCTCTGCGAACCCTGAGCCCCCCCTTAGTTATGCTGCTATAGGCCTAGACTGCCGGGAGACATCCCATGAAGCACTGAGTTCCTCTCTCCTCTTCTCCCTCTCCAATCTCTCTCTCTCTTTGGATCAGCAGTGTCTTTTCTGCTGGGTCTGGATCTGCGGGATCTGGATACGCAAGTCTGGTCGAGTGGATGCGGGCCGCCTGCTGCTACTGTAATTATTAGTGTAGCAGTTGTTGTACTGCTAATACTTTTTTTTGTTTATTTTAGGTTTCTGCCTGTAAAAAAGGCAGTTTTTCCTTGCCACTGTCACCTAGCGCTGCTCATGGTGGAATTGTTGGGTCTATACATATACAAGTGCTATGAGATAACTCTTTTATGATATAGCGCTAAATAAATAAAATTGAATTGATTTGAATTACCTCTGAACGTGCTGAATCTATGCTACAGTGCAGCGGTTCCCAACCCTTTTTTGTCAGACGTACTGTGGGATATTTTAATCTTATACATTTACTGCTGAATCAAGTACCTCAATCAAAGAGGCTCAAAAGTAATTGGACAAACTAACATAATAATAAATATAAGAATTATTTTTAATACTTGGTTGAAAATCCTTTGCAGGCAATGCAAAGCATGGAACCCATGGACATCCCCAAATGCTGAGTTTCCTCCTTTGAGACGCTTTGCCAGACCTTTACTGCAGCCACCTTCAGTTGCGGTTGTTGATACAAGTGACGGAGGCCATCATTAGGCCGAAAAAACAAAACAAACCTTTGGTGAGGCAGCTCTTAGCTTTTATGCTGCGAGCCACTAGAAACAGTCTGCTTAGACATTTCTGCTTGTTTGCTTGCTAAGGAGTTTGTACATGTTTTGTTTAGTTGCTTGAGCTAGTTACTCCCCAATCTGTCCACATACCCCCTGGCAACTGGATACAAGTACCTGTTGTTTGGACGCACTGCTACAGTGGATGTTTGAAAGGTAACAGTTATCTCACAGTACCTGCTGGAGATTCTGTGTAGATCATTTCAAAGAAGAAATATTGATTTGCAGCCGCTAAATCATTGTTTCATTACACTTGCAGTCCTACTCACTTTTGCAGGACTTGCCATCGCTGCCCAGGCTGAATCCAGAGCGGCAGCGGCAGGTTCGTGTCTTGTGGCCGTTCCCCAGCAGACATATGTCCGAGCAGCCTCCAGCCTTCCCAAACTGGTCCACCTCACATGCATGGCTACGCACTGGACACAAAGAAAGTGGAAAAGTAAACGTCACAAAACGAGAAGCATCAATACAGTATTCCAATGTGCATGAGATATGAAAGTGGGTGTGTAGTCTACCTGGGGGCTGGCGTCTCTGGTGGTAGACGTGCAGCGCTCCTCCCTTGTCCACCCTGGTCACTACTTGGTAGTCTGTGCTGTTAAAGCGGTTGACCCTGATCACACTGGTTTTAGGCTGCATGTTGGCGTTGTCTGAGTTGGTGGCATACAGATAGTTTTCAAACACAGTCAGCCCGTACAGGTGCTCGATCTTAAAGGGAGAAAATCGGAAGTGGGGAGATGATGGAAGGGTTGAGGGAGAGAGTTAAAGAGAGGGAGACGTAATTAATCCAAAAATCCCAGTTGACCTTTTTTGAGTGCTTTACTCAATAAGTGTGAAATATCTGACTTGGTCTTGTGGTAGAAGATAGTTCTACTTATTAACTACACATGTAGTCTTGCTAAGAACTGAGGTTTCCATTAATTATCTTGCACTGACGAACAGTCACAGTGTCGCTGGTGTTAGCTGCTGCCCTTCATGACCATAAGACAGATTAGTTCTACTACAGAAATTAGATATACAGTACCAGTGCCATATTTTAGTTTAACATGCTCTAATGAAGGTTGTGTAGGCAGAAATACATACGTTTTGTGCTTAAGTGTGAGCAAACAAAGTCTGGTGAAACATTTTTCCACTGTGGATGTGCGAACTGAAGCGAGACACACTCCTGCCTCACCTTCATACTGTATCTTGTCTTTACACAAAGTGAGCCCTTCCACGGTTCATACACTTGCAAGCAATAATACACGATGACGTGCCATAATATATGAAAATAATGAACCAAAGTGGATGTAAAGAACACCACGATTCAATCTGGAGTAGCATTTCACGTCAGCGTCTCCTTTAATTTCTCTATCTGGAAACCTCAGGAAGTCTATTATTGCACTTATGGCAACTTACCACAAAAATAATTGTGTTAACTGGTTATGTAGCATGAAGTAGAGGCAATGTTGCCATGGTTACCTTTAGTTCAGTAAACCATGTGTCTGTGATGTAGAACGGTGGTTAAAGTATTTACCGTTTTAAGTCTTTTTGCGGTGTCCTGCTACACAATTTTAAACAGTCACCTGCCTTTGGTTCACAAACTAGTACTTTGCGCGGAAATGGAACAATGTGGTATTATGAAGTGATGAAGTGTCTAGCAGCAGCGACTGAGAAGAAGCACGAAAGCGTCCACTGCTCTCATTAGAAAGAACTCTAAGTTTTGTAAGTTAGCTTTTCTCTGACACAATCAGGAAGAAAAGCACGGCCAGAACTTTCAGATCCGTACAAACATTGTCCAGTGCCTCAGTGTCCCATGAGGGTGTCAGCAGCGCCATAAAACCTTAGGTGTCATTGTCTTTGCCTGTGCGTCTGTGACCTTAGGCTCAGTGAGTAAATGAAAGCCATTACTTCTTCACAGATCACAGTAAAAGCCATGGTAACACATTTAAGTGCCACTGTGCTTCATCAGCGCTGCAACATCAACAGCCTCAGTATTAGACACTATTAATCAGCTGCTTTAATGAAAAGGCAAATGTCCACCACCTTCTCTGGGCTCATAACTCACTGGGCAAAAACACATTACAGGGGGTACACAGGAGGACCATAAGGTGTATTATAGATTTACAGGGAACTCTAAAGCACACTGGAGTTTTTAGAGCATTATGAAGAGCATACACAACGACAGCAGTTTCATTTAAGAGAGATAATCTTCCTACTTAGGGAAGATAATGGGAGTGTGCTGTGTCCAGTGCAGTGCAGCCATTCTTACCAGTAGGCCTTGGATGATGGTGTGCCGGTTCTTGCCTTCATAGTCCACCACCTCAATGTAGTCCAGATAGGCATCGGCCCAGTACACCAGCCTGCTGACGAGATCCAGCGTGATGCCATGGGGGAATACAATCTTACTGTCCACGAGCTTGGTTCGGTTCTGGCCATCCATGTCACAGCGCTCCACCTTCGGGATCTGACCGTAGTCTGTGAAGAAGACCTTCCTGTGGAAACAAATGATCAGGCCTGATTGAGGACAGATGGATGGATGGATGGATCAAGTGAATTGGAAAATAGTTTCATTCTCAGCCCATCTGGCTTTGTTATAATTGATTGATCACCCTTAGGGAGAGGAACAATGCTGAATGGGCTATTTGTTGGACAAAAAGATGTCTGAGTATTTGTAGTTTTATAGTGAAGCAATATTGTTAAAGAACACATTTCACCTTTAGAACTAAACACAGTGTTTTAGAGTATTATTACATATAATCACAATTTTCTACTACTAATTTGTATTTACTGATGCCAAAAATTTAAACTGTGGATAATTCGTAGTTTCAAATATCAAAGCATGCTCACAGTTCCTGTGAACGTGTTAGCAAGCAACATCTTTTTTAAAACACAATTTTCATGTTATAGCCTGTAATAATGACTGTATTTGTCAGTGTTTCTTTTTTCAAGCTGCATACAGTAAACAGTTCATGTGGGATTTCTGGAAAGATTTGTGGTCACTAATTTAACAGGACAACAACAGGGTGATTTTTGCTGTTATATTGTTGTTGTTGTTTTTCTCCCCCACTTATGACAGTGCAGGCCAGCGACCTGACATTGTTGCTGGAAGAACCAATTACAGCCAAGGCTATTGCGTGGGATGAAAACAATACATGTAGCACCATGAATGTGTGCATGTACAAAGGCACACACACACACACACACACACACACACAAATAATCTAACATTCATGCCGTTAACTTTATCCAAAACACACATGCTCTCAGAGGCTCACACACATACACACACACACACACACACACACCACAGATATACACACACACTTTCAGGAATTCAGTTGGAAAGTCTGGCGATAAACAAAAGAACTGCAACAAAAACATGCTTTTACATTCAAACCTATACAGTCAGCATACCACAGTGCAAATAGAGCATCTGTTCTCGATTACTCCCAACGTCCAAACCTCAATTTAGCCCTTTCCTCCATTTCAGCTCATTGTTTCAAAGTTGGGTAACAATGACAGATGACAGATGTCTGACTCCAGTTGCTCTCATGGGACTGCGAGTTTGCATGAAGCACTTAGAGGAGGATCTCTGCATGTGTACGTTTAGAAAACTATAGTATATATCGCGTGTTTATTGCTTGTGTGCGTGGTTTTGTGTTCGACAGAAAAGTGAGAGATCAAACTGACCCCATGGTGGGGTCCAGGGCGATGCCTTTAGGGTTGTACAGCTCGTGGTCCAGGAGGGTGACACATGTCTGGCCATCCTTGTCACACACGAAGATCCTGTCGTCCACGTCATCCACAAAGTAGAAGTTTCCCGTGAGCCAGTCGATTGCCATCTGCTCCACATCTGGACAGAGAAAGGCAGGAGGGGTGAGGAGGCGGTAATAGGTGCAGGGGGAAACAAAAATGGTGTTTTCAGAACTGGATTCGTTTCATTTTGATGGGTAAAGAACCTGAGTGTTTAATGTTGTTGCACATACTTTCCGCAGATGGGTGAGAGGTTTGACTCATAGTCATGTGAGGAAGAACATTAGTCAGCAATACTGTGAAGCAGCTAATTCAACAGCTCTCTCTCTCTCACTGCAACACACGCAGTGCAGATTTTCAGGTTTGGACAGTTTTCTTGACTGACAAAAGAGATGACAGCCAACTCCAATTAGCAGGTGTCTAGTTAATGCATTCGCCATTCAAAGTCACTCAAACAGACAGAATATGAGACAGGCTGTTTTTTGCTTTGAGGAGTGTGATGTTGCCATAACTGTATCTAAGCGACGATGGGTGTGCGGTTGCCGCTGCGTTTATTTTCCCTGACGCTCAGCTCACAGGGGAAGACCAGCGCCCCACTCGACGATGAAAGTCAAACACCTAGATGCACCACACACGAATTCTATGGAACATTTAGCTACAGCCTGCAGAATTTCAACAGAAGATAAGCTGGAAAAGGAAAAAGAAAAACTGGAATACCCCAGCTCTATCCAAACTGTTCTGAATGTGGTGCAGGACCACATAGGGAGGGTCTGGGAGAGGAGAAAAATAGTGAAATAGAATAACATGGCTCGTTTTTATTCCCCTCTCTCTGGCTCCCTCACTCCCTCCTCTTCCTTCCTTTCCTCAAACACCAGCTCAGCCACACTGAGTCTGAGCCAAGGACCAGAGACAGAAAGCTATTGTTGAAGTTGAGGGAAAGGAGGTGTGAAGATATTAAAGGCCCAAAATGATCATTATACTGTAGTGAGTGGTGGAAAGTACATTTACTCAAGTACTGTACTTAAGTATATTTGTAAGACTACTTTGCAAACTGAGATTTAAAAAAAAAAATCAAATTTAAATCAATAATGAACATATAAATTGTCATGAATTGATATACAAACTATTAGCCATCAATAGTATATAAAATAGTTCAAATTAGCTCCACCTACAACAGCTACAACATTCAAATAATGCATCAGCAATAATAATCCAATAATATGCAATAGCATGACAGTGACAGGGGAAATTCTAATTAATAATGATCCAATGAACCTGCAATAACTTTATAATAATTTATTTTTAGCCACTTGTGGGCAGCGGAAGCAAGCTGTGAACACAACACTGACATATTACCTTTTAAGTTGCTAAGTTGTTGTTAGCAAACAGTTGCTCAGCTTTCACATCCAGCAGATGTTACAGAGTAACAATAACATTCATTTGATGTTGTATTCCAGTCCTTCCTGGTGATTGTAAGTCCTGTATCAAATTTTAATTTCTCGGTAGACGAGTAGTTAAGACGCATACTATAAAACTATATATATATATTTATATATATATATAATAACAACAATATCCACGGTTCGAGTCCAGCTGGGGGACCTTTGTTGCATGTCTTTCAACACCTCTCTCTCCCCCTGCATTTCCTGTCTGTCTCTTCTGATGCTATCAAATAAAAGGCTAAATTCCAAAAAAACAATCTTTACAACCAAACGGTGTGGTTGAACCAAAAGAATAAAGTTGCAGCCGCAAAACCAAAACAAAGAGCTGGAAGACGCTAAAGAGCTCCATAAAGCTGAGGCGAACTAATTATCTGTTGCTTCGTTACTACAAGCAACACCTTTCACAAAAGTAGTCGTGTGATCCATTGTTAATATAAGAATATTGACGACATTTTGAATGCAAGGCTTTTACTTGTAACTCAGTATTTTTACATTGCGATTTTGCTACTTATACTTAAGCAAAGGGCCAAATATTTCTTCCATTGGGAATGAAAACTATACATGTCTACGTATGTGAGTGAGATAGAGAGAGAGTGAGAGAAAAATGTGGGGAGGAGGGCTTCACACACCGCAAGGTTTGTATTATCACAGCTGCAACAAGCCCTGCTCTCCACAGAACTATCCACACACACACTGACTCACACACATACACAAACACCTCAGATCTATGGCTAAAGTCGTGCTGCAGGAGTCCTTGGTCATGCAGGGCTCTGTGTTAAGGGTGGAGGGCTAATATGGTGGTATGTTTCCCATGGGTGATCAGGTCACTGTGGTGATTTAGGGGAGACCAGAGGATCAATTTCTCCAACCAGGAAAGGAACGACAAAGCAGATTCCTCAGCACAATAAAAGTGTGCATAGTGAAAGCTTACAAGCTCTGGACCAATGAATCTGACTGTAATTCCAGAGGAGCCATCTGTGTTTAGAAAAAGACAAATGTTTTTTGCGACGAGGCCCGACTAGCAAAGGGTAGGAAAACGCTTTCAGATATTCTGGGTTTGAGCAAAAGCGGAAAACAGATAAAAGAAAAATGCAGATGGACAGAGCGGAACGGGGGAAAAGAGAGAGAGAAAAAAAACACAGCGAAAAGAAGAAAGCGGGAACGAGTGAGAGAGACGGATCTCATTTCCACGAGGGAAACTTGGGCATTGTGCAGCAGAATTTCTGAGGTTTATGGGAATCAGGGGCTGTTTTCCCAAAGGTGCTCTTAATTTTTAACACAGAGTTCTCTGTTTAAACGCTTCCAGCTGCCCCACAACACGCTGATTCAATGATTAAGCAATGGATAAACAAAGGGGGGGGGAGAAGATTGTGCAATATTCGAAATGTGAAAGCCCTGGAAAAAAAAAAAGTGCATCCCCGCTCTCCATTTCCCTCCACCTCAACGGAAATGGCTCCAGCAAAGTCAGACTTATCTATCTCCTCCCATTCTCCTTCTCTCGCTCTCCTCCTCCTCCTTCATGCATCGTTCCTCTATCCCTCCCCTTTGTCTGTTCCCCAGAGGTGGAAAAACAGTCTGGATTCATTAACTGCAGCCATGTCTGTCTGAAACTATGCTATAAAAAAAAAAACAACAACACAGCATAATTGAAAAAACTGCCCTCTTCATTTTTCTCTCTCTTTCTCGCTCTCTCTAAACAACTTGTTTTCTTGTTCATCTCTCTGCTCCCTGTTGCTCTGAGAAAAGCAACAGCCAAGTGGATGTCTACATAATGTGCTTAAAATGTATTACTGAGTGCAGCAACGCTCGGCAGTGTTTTTACTCTAATAACTATATGTAGTGAGGGGCATACATCTTCACAGGCACCCACGGCTCATACTGCGCCACTAACACAGGGGATCAATAGCGTAGTTATGTCAGTAGCATTGCTTTTAATGGTGCTGATAGGGTTTTGATAGCTCCAAACTGTCGCTATTAAACTGTGATTGAAGATTTAACACCAACAGTTCATACACACCAACCCCCACTTCCTCTAGCCAGCCTCCCGCACTCCACTACACTCCCTCAAGCATCTGGCGAAGGCGTCACACCAGAAACACACAGGCAAGGCGGAGAACGGGAAAAAAAGAATTACATATAAAAAACAACAAAAAAACAAGACATTTTTTTTGCCCTAAATTGGGTTTCTTTATGATCCAGAAGCCACACAAAGCTAGATAGTTCAGGTTTAATGTGTGTGTGAGTAAAAAAGGAGAGAGGGAAGGAGGGGGAGAGAGAGAGAGAGAGAGAGAGAGAGAGAGAGAGAGAGATATTTTAAAGAGGTTTTAAAGCTGAATAAAGTGTTGAATGGAGAAAAGATTTGAAAATGTGCTGACTAGCTTGCCTTTTAACAGCACATGACCTCTTAAGGAGATTTCAGTGTCTGTGCTAAGCAGCACACTGTAGCTCACTGTGCAGGTGGAGCAGGTGGAGCTCTCACAGTACAAGCAGGGGAGGGGGGCTCGGTGTCAGCTCTGGGATCAGCCCTCCTGCGCTCAGTGCGGAGCATCAGCATGTACGACCGAACGTAAATCCATCTCGGTTTCATTTCTGGGTTTCCACAATGGGAGAGCTCTGAGCACCCATGTGTTTGAAACTGATTAAACTGATTTTAGCCCGGACTAAGGCCCAACTCGCCACGGTTTACAATAAATGATGTCTGAGAAGCACAGCTCATACACATTTTAACTGATTGAAAATATTAAATTGTGAATGTGAGGAAATGCAAATTAAATGCATTTCATCTGCCAGAGTCCCTCAAAGTGATTTAAAAACAACAACAAATGTTTAAAATGCATCGTGTTTGCACTGAAAATTTAATTTTTATATCCCAATTTTCAATTTGGTCTTGTTGTATTACTGAAATTGTAATTAAATAATTAAATCTCAGCTCCAGCACCTCCAACAAGCCTTTATTTAGTGAGCAGTGATCTCTTTAAACTGGTTTTAATTTAAATAAGTCAGATATATTATGTGTTTTTGGTTTAATAAAAGCTAAATGTAGCGGGAAAACAAATAAGATTTTTCATTGTCACATTCCTATGTGTCACATTACATACTTTTGCATGTCTGACAATGACTTTGAGCAAAATTATAATTAGAAATGGCAAGAAACAGACACTAGAAAGTTAAGTGTATGTTTCAAGACTTTAGATATAAAATGTTGCACTAAGAAGAAAAAAGAGTCAAAGGGAGTGTAATGAAAGTGTGTGTGTGTGTGTGTGTGGGGGGGGGAGCAGCTCATCTGTGGCATTGGCATACTGAGGTCATGAGTCACTCTGACCACATGTGCATCATTTCCTGTGTGTTGCTGTTTGGCTCCTTCCATGTTAACTGAAAGCATAAACATGCTCCTCCTATTCTGTCACACTCACCTGCCAGCAGCCTGTCCAAAAGAGCAACACTGCTGTCTACACAGTCACTCCAGATTATGGTCTAGAAGAGAGCCAACCAAAAGCTGCCCGTTCTTATTAGATTTAATTTTGCGCTGACGCTAAGCATGCTGTTTGGGGTCCTCTGGGTGGTCAAAGGATGCAGCGCTTTAGATATTCCGCACATCATCTGTTTAAGTCATTATAAATATAAAGGTTGATACTTTTTCCCATGTTTTGTGTCAAATCCCGAGACATGCTTGCTTTGATTCTGCAAAACAGTCACACCAGGAAACAACCAGGACTTTGTTTCCTGTCAATTTGATTTGTCTCATTAACAACCGAAATGCTTCAAATGGCATCTCGAATCAGTTTTCTCAGCTCACTAATGCGCATACTGACATGAAAATAGTAATATTGTCATTACAGGAAGTGCCCTTCAATTACTTTCTTATGTCAGCAATACAGCACTAACTTCATTATTAGTCATGCACATCCTGTTGATGCTTCTCAATGCAACCAGTTCTCCATTTTGTCCGTGTCCACACACGTGTCTATCGGGACGTGTCTGCACACAGGTGCTGCAGCGTGTGTGTCTGTGTGTGTGTGCGCGCGTGCGTGTGTGTGTGTGGAGAACCCAGCTGAAGCTGCTGGAATTTCCTGCAAATTCTTCTGTTCCTTAAATTGAGCCGAGGTTCTGGTAAAAAGCTGCATGATTATACAGTATAATCCTTGTTCTTTTAATTACTCTGATCATAATTATTAAGCACAAATAAACAAATGTCCCAGTAGAAAAACTCTATATCAGCGTGGCACTGTTTCGGTTATTTTGAGACAGGTGTCCATTTTCCTGCATGGGCCTGATTGATTAAGGGATGTACAATATAATATGCAAATAACTGATGTGGCAGAGAGGTGCATCAGGCTTCATCTTCATCTTATTACTGTGAGGGACACCAAAATGCCTCATGCATAATTTTCTTTGTTCAGAGCTTGTCTGACATTATCTGGTTTGAAATGAACATATTTTCAAATGACAGCTACACCACCTTGTGCGTACGTGTGGAGGACGGAGTTGCCCGACTGTCATCATTCGGTCTTTTCATTTTCTCTGTTGGTCTGCACCGAGAAAGTCATTCCTGTCATGTTGATGCATCCTTTAGTCACATGGAAAATGGATGTGAACGGAGACAAGTCGCTGCACACCGAGTGGATGTGATTGGTCACAATGCTTGTATGCAAGTGAAAAACAGAGAAAGAGAACAGACAGGAATAAAGCTGAGCTATTTGAGCCCATACAGTATTTCTGTTAAGGGTTATGTTCAGGGAGTTGTGGGGAGAACCAGGGAAGGACAGGGCAGGGAATATGAACATGACTAAGTGAGTGGGAAATGCAATGTTGTTTTAATTCAAGGCAAAGTCCTTTAATTAGTGTTTGCAGACAGTATGACAATGCAGATGGTTATAATAATAATGGTCTGTCAACCAAAATCCTAAAAGATAGTACAGCGACTCATTCCTGCTGGCTCGTGTGGATAAATGTGTGGTTTCCGTGGCTGCTATCCCTCTGATTCGCAGTGAAGACAATCTGGCCAAAAGCCAGACCCAACACGGCCAGGAACGTGGGGATTGAAGCAAAGAAGTGACAAATGGAGGGAGGGGAATCGGGATGTATGTGTGGAGGCTTTTGACGCACGTACACACGTCTGCATTAAATCACACTCCTTGAATCTCCACGAACTGTCTTTTGGTTTCATTTTTACAGGAGAAAAGACTCTTCTTAACATAAGCCATGGAAAAACACAGCTGCTTTTAATGTGTTGCCACAATATCTATGACTCACAGACCGTGCACAAGCACAGAGAAGCTAAAGGCACGTCTATTCCACAGGGATCGATGCTGAATTTGGAATTTGGCTACATTTCTGCAAATCCTGTTGTTACGACCAACAATTTCCATTTCCAGACAGTAACAGCACCGAGAACAGACCTGAAAACATCTGATTCAATGGCTATGTAAAAGCCAGTCTCTTGTGAATATGATTTGGACTTGTTTTTTAATAGTGCATGTGTCAAAACAAACTCATAGCCATATTTACTGTATGTAGCCTTATTTAATCGCTTCGAGGTCCACCTGCTGCAGGAGACATGGGCAAAGTGGGTGTCTGCTGTGACGCTTCTTTTCTATTTTCATCTCGTGCTGTGTACTGTATGCATCATGTTTATGCTCCCTGTGTGTATAATGAGAGCATAGGATGTACTTTTCTCAGTGCAAATACAGTATTATTCCCCCTGTTTTTTATATGAAGCAAGAGAAAAAAGAGGTGTGACCGCTTCTCACGCAAAATCTAATAAACATCACATTAGGACAAGACAAGTGATGTAAAAAATTTAAGTCAAACACCTTTTGTGGAGAGCAGGTCTATGTTTTCCACTGTGTGGAACAGCAAACCCTACAACCAATACTAGAAAATTCAGCTTGAAAAAAATCACAAGATGTCGTAACAGATTGCTGATTGGTGTGCAGTGCTTTCTTTCAGTCTTTGTACTGTTTCCACAGCTCTCGCCACATGTGCTACTGACATTTGCTGAGAAAATTCACCTCTCATGTGGCCTCCAGGAAAAACCTATCCTAAATAAAATTACAACACACTCTCACAACAATATACACACTTTTCCTTGTTGCAGCATGAGGCTGCTGTTTGTATTGTGTGTGTTATGTGTGGAGAACTGGGTTTCAACATTCTGCTGCGTACCCTGGCAAAGTTGCATACTCCCGTGGTGTACTCACGGTGCAGGCTGAGGGAGATGTTGATGACTCTCTCCTCTGTGAAGCTCTTCAGATTGGGGATCTTGGCACATTTGAGGTGCGTGGATGAGGGGGAGTCTCCGACATGGATCCAGCAGACAGTCTCCTGAGCGTAGAGGAAGTCCATGGCTGTGGTTTGCTTGGTGCTGGTGGACAGCAGGCTGTGGACTGTGGTGCCGCTCAGGGAGGTGGCTTGGATGTTCTGAGAGTTGGCGATCAACAGGACAGGCAGACGGTCTACTGGCACTGGAAAGCAGCATGGACATGACCAACAGTTAACAGGAGGAACATGTACAGAACATGCCCACAGTATTCGTCAAACTGGTGTGCATTCAGATCTGTTGCTGTGTGCTGGTACTCACCATTCTTGGCCTTGCATGAGCGGTTGTCTGGCTGGGACAAGTAGCCCTCCACACAGGAGCAGGTGTAGGAGCCTTCAGTGTTGGCACAGGACTGACTGCAGGTCCCATACACACTGCACTCATCAAAATCTGAAGATAAACAACAGATGGTCTTACTGCTCAGGTATAGCAAATTACAAGATCTAGCTTAGAAATTGGAAACATAAACCTATCCACAAAAATGTTGAGGTTTATCCTTAGAAAAACAGCAACAATTCTGTGTCTCCTGTTCAGTTCATAATTTAGTGATTCACTAAAGGTGTCTTGTTCCACAAAATAACCAGCCATTCTATCAGTGAGTCTTTGCAAGTGTTACTCATAAATGCCAATCAAGGTTTCTAAACAGGATTTTATGGGAAATGCTCCACTCTCCCAGGGCCCCCGAACGACCCACTGTGTGCTTTCTCCAAAACAACTTCAGCACCGGTGTGGAGTTTCCAGAGAGGTAAGCACATAAGCCACATAAGCTTAGGTTTGTTGTTGATGCAACTTAGCAAACAACATATTACAGATATCCCGGTGGTATTCCCATCCTGCCATATGCTTCATGCAGGAATCAAATACAAAGATCTACTATTTTTCCAGTCTCGTTGATTGCTTGTGGCACATACCTACCGCGGGTATTACGGAGGACCAGAGGGTGGCCACAGCTTAGAGGAACTCACCTTTGCATGTCTTTCCATCTGGGCTGATCTCATAACCACTCTTACAGTAACAAGCAGGCCCTCCTGGAGTCACCGCACAGTTTTCCTGACAACCCGTGAGCGAGCAGTTGGGCATAAACACTGGAGGGAGACAGAAAAGGCGGGAATGAGATTTTGGCGTAAATGTGTGTAGGAAGACAGGAAGGCGACAGACATTGTATAAAGGAGTGACTGCCTATTATGGCATGCGGTGTTTATTCATCTTCTTTCCTGTTACTGGGCTGAAAATACAGCATCAGTGGTTCTAATGGGAGGTGGATTTGTGCATAAGTCTGTAATAATCCACTCAACATACCACTATAAACCCACAGATTACTGGGATCATTCATTTCATTCATCCTGCTGGCAGAAGACACAGACAGAGGCATGTCTGTACGTAACAGGAGCAGGTGCTGCTGAAGCTGCCATTGTACACTTTCTGGAGAATAGTTATAGCTCAGCAGGGTGCTGAGGTGCATAAATACATGATGCGTGTGGCTAAATGAATGAACTATACTCTCTGTGGCCTCCTCCTAACAATGAAGCACATACAAATAATTATCAGTCATCACAGCTACCCATCCGCTCATCATCAGCATTAGAACGGGCAAGAGATGTGACCTACAGTAAGTGTTACTGGACTACATGTCAGCTGTTCAGAAACTCACAGCCTCTCAGACACAGTTCCTAGCTCTGTCCCTGGAAACAAAAAAAACAAAAAAAAAAACATCTATTCAGCCAGAATGCGTCACCGGAAAACTCATTCAAGCCAACAAATGGATCCTAAGTGAACAACAGATCAGTACTAAAGCAGAAGAGATACAGAGTGAGAAAGACAAGAAAACAAAACATTTTCACATTGTAGTCCATAACGCACGGCTATTTTGTTGTTATTTTCACTTTTGTCCATGACTATATTTTTCCAAAGATTAATAGTTTTTTCTCTGTTTAAATGTTTGTTTTGGTCCCAGGTGTGCACAGAGCATTAAGAGGTTCTCACATGATCCATTACTACTATCAGAGCTTATCGAGCCGTGCCATGAATCTGTGTCATGAACGCGGTTCTGCTGTCGACAGTTCTGCATATACAGAAGTTCTCCAATCTTCAGAAGTGCTAGCTATTACAGCTGGCCAACCTAATGCATCAACACACCCATTAACAAGGCTATTCTTAATATGCCAGTGTCTTGTGCTTCTTCATGGTGCTTGGGGAAAACAAAGACATTCAGGTTACCCTTTTGTAGTTCAGGAGTGGAAGAAGGAGTGAATGTAAATGCACAGTAAAGCGTAATTGGTGTAAGTGTATACTGATTATAGTCGTGGCCGCAAAGTGAATTCTAAAGCCAAGGATAGTTCAACCCGTTTCAGTAAAGTGATTTTTCAAGTTAAAAGATGTCTTCAGCTCATGTCAAATGTAATAAACAATAGCAATATGTATCACTGCAGTTACTGCTTATTGCTAGATCAATTCTTATATATCGCTGTTTCCATTACGATTGCGTTTTGCATTGCTGAATGTCAGCAAATTGCAAATATGAGTCTGAAAAGATATACTTTTAATTCTTTGATTTTGAGTTAGTGACATTGAAAAAAAATGTGTTTATACCACTGAACTATTAGTTTTAAGTGATGTTAAGGTGGATTGTTCCTTTAAGTAAAACAAACAGACACGAAGTCGAAGGCCAGAGACACAAAAGAAATCAACAAATATCTCCCTGCTAACCTCAACCTTCTGGAAGACTGCACACACATACAGAAGGGCACAAATGCAACACGCTGCAATCACACTTTCCAGTCAGCTGACTGACGCCTTATAGCATCTCTGCAGAGTTTTCAACAGTGCACTGCATATCCTGGGAGATGTAAATCAAGACACAGTGAGTCAGAGTCAAACACACACAGTCATGTCAAACCTGCCTGAGATCTATCAGTCACAAGTGATTCACTTTGCCCAGAAACTCTGGCAGACAATTCACACTAACACAGCACCTCCGGGGAAGGAGAAGCGCGATCAAGAATCTCACCACACTTTCAAGATAAAAGAAACAAAAGCCCACAGTTGTACTATACTGTACTGTACTGGCCAAATTAATTTCCTAAATCAATCAAGAAAGTTAAACTTGAACCTGAACGGTTCCAAACATCTATAACTGCTGAGCAAGAAAAAAAAAAAAGAAACCATGCAAATCAGCAGATTTCTCTTTGGTTTCTGCATTTTTAGCTATTAGACCTTTAAGTGATCTGCTCTGCATGAGAACAAACGAGTTACTCCATATAACCAGTGCCCTGCTGCCAATCCTCATACAATGCATATAATATTATAGTACATAGTCTTCCTGCTGCACTCCAGAGGCTTGCTGGAACAACCACAGGTCAAATTACATACTTGCCCGGAATTTTCCAAAACAAGTCTGTGCACCGAGCAACTGAGATGTGTTTAGAAAACCAACATGGGCAACAATGTCAACAACCTACTGTGACACATACCACAAACTATTTATTTTTGAGCAAATAAAAGTACATCAGATGTTCTGTTTTGGTTCACAATGAAAACCACTCATATCAGTCAGATGACCCCTGACCGGGACACTTGACCCCTTGGAAAACAAAAGATGTCTTCCAGCGATATATATGTTACAGGCACATATACACTTACACACACCGAAAAACCCTTTAACCTAATCCTAGCATTGACCCTATAACCCTGAAACTAACATTCATGGACTCCATGCTTGTCCCAAGAAAGCTGGGTGCACCCCCCACACACCCACACAGACAACCACCCACACACATACACAGAGGTCCACTCTCACCTCGAAGCCCAGCCAGCCTGAAAGTCTCCCGTTTCCTATGCTTCTCTTTCTTTAATAAATATTTCATCCTAACTCATTTTCTAACTGGGGTAGCGGGGAGATGAAAAATAAAATTCTATAAAGAGACAGGTGCACATGTGCCAATCAAAATCTTAAAGCCTCGGGACAGAATGATAATTCAATCTTTTGTTTTGGTTCAGTCAAATTCTTAGTTAACAATGAAAAGGCAGTTTTGGCATATAAAGAAAAATGAAAATCTATTATTAATACCAATCAAGGCTATTCAAGAGTATTTTGCACGGATCAGCCATAACTTTATGAGCACTGACAGGTGAAGTGAAGAACATCAATTATCTCATTACAATGGCACCTGTCAGTGGAGGGGATATATGAGGCAGCAAGTGAACATTTTGTCCTCCAAGTTGATGTGTTGAAGCAGGAAAAATGGACAAGCGGAAGGATGAGTCAGACGACTGGGTCAGAGCATCTCCAACACTGTTTCTCCGGTTGAACCGGCAACAGGGTGCTCATGCTGTCATCATGTTATGGCTGATTGGTGTGCACATCAGGGTACATAGTAGTGATGCAGAACTAATGATGCCTGCTGGCTAGTTTAACATTTATATGACTTGCATTAGGATTAAGACTAATACGAGACACAAAGTAGCTTGATGGACAGTATTTGTTGTGTATCAGTGGTGTTCCTCCGCTAACCTTTGGACAGACTTGATTTCCAATAGATGAAGTCTTCAGTGCTGTTTGAGTTCCCTTTAGACCATGACCCTTTCCTGTTATACATCCATCCAGCAGATATATTGGCCTTTTGCACAATCAAGTTTTATTTCCTCTCAGTGTAGTCAGCTTGGTCAGCACATTCTTTTAAAGGCTATTTCATTCTTTAGCCTCATCATAAATTGCTTCCTAGTTTCTTGTTCCAAAACGAGAAACTTCCCTAATTTAATGCATGGAGAATGGACTAATGACAGGCTTGCTCCACATATACACCTGTACAGGATGTCAGAAATATATTTTGCTGTGTCTCCAAGCAGAATTGGTGCTTGATGAAAAAAAAACAAATTCATAAAACAGCATGTTTTAACACAGAACACAGCACAATCTGATATTTTCACATTGATGTGATAAATCAGTCTGCTACTGTCACACACTGTCTTTCACACAGACAGCGTGCTGTAGCTAGCGCACGACTTGTATTATTAACCTGCACACATTCATACTGCATATCCTAAAAGTGCATGTGACCTCCTATGTTGACAATGTGTGTGACGGCGATACCTCTGCAGTGTGGTCCCTCATCCCAGCCATCAGTACAGTCTGGAGCCCCGTTGCAAAGTTTGCCCATGTGGATGCAGAGCTCTGTTCCTCCACACTGGTATTCATTGGCAGGGCACCGTGATATAGTACTGTGTGGACCTGAGGAAGACAAACACAAACGTGGTCAATTGAAAAGGTCAGAACATAGTAAGAAGGGAAGTTGCATTTATTAATAATGCTTTGAATAAATGAATAAATGTCCATTTTGCTACTTTATGTCTTGTCAAATTCAGCCTCATCAACAGTCAAAACAAATAGACAAATATTTTATCTTCTAAATAAATGTGGTCACTTTTCAAGAATCTGCTTTAATCCTGGTCCTGCTATTGTTTTCCACATTAAATTATCATTTAATGGCTAGTCAATTTTATACACGCTGTTTAACCTGGGCATGGCTGCATGCAGTGCATCAATCAAATTAGAGACTATAGATAATCCATTCCAGTAAAATTGTTACATATATTTATTCAATTGAATTATGTCTAATGTCTTTCTGTTTCAATTGTCTTTCTGTTTCAATTATAATGTTGTGGATGAAATTATTGGTTAAAATCAAACCATTTATTTAAACCAAATAGTCTTTCTCAGTTGCATTATTAATTGTTATTTGATGTATATTCAGTGTGTACAAGATTAAAGTTGCACAGCACATCAAAGTAAAAGGTGCAAAACTCAACATATTTTGGAGAGGGGTGTTTGTGACAGTGGACGTTACGAAGGTAACTGGTTCTGTGAATTCCTGGATGACAGCCAGTGGCAGTCCTGGCGAGAGGGAGCTTGCTCCTTCACCTTCTTGCATGCTGGGCTTCTGTGCTCCTCCTGTGGCCTGCCAACGAGCTTCCCAAACTGATTGCGGGAGCCAGAGCTTCTATGAGTCGGTCCAGAGGGTGGAAGGTCATTACACAAACACGAGGCCTTCCACCTGACACAACCTTTCCTCTCTCACAGGGAGTGGTAGAATACTGCAGTTAATGTATGGGCCAGACAGGGCTTCTCTAAGGTGGCCCACGCCCTGACACATGGAGCTCATTGCCATCCTCAACCTGAAGCTGAGCGCCACAAGAGGCACACGCACCAGCATCTTCTAGTCAGATAGAAAAAAAGATAGTCAGGCTAGGAAGTCCAAGCAAGAACTGTGGCTGGCCACAGCATGCGATTAGAACTTCCAGCAGTATCCCAGCAGCTAGCTAAAAAGCCCACTGTAGGCTAACGGAATGTTTAACAGATATAAGTCACTAAAATTCTTCTATCTGCTTGGGTTTGTAATCAGAACTGTTCTCAGCAGGCAGAAACACAAGTGCAATGCCATGCCAAAATTGCAGTGTACCACCTTATTTGTGGACACAGCTACAGCTGTGTCTCTCCACACACCCCGCTGCTTTGTTTGGAACCGTGAAGGCACGTACAGTACAGAACCATGAAGCTGTGATTTCCTACAATTGATCTTACCCTGGGATCGTTGTCAAATACCTTCTCCCTTTGTCTCCTTCATCCATTTTGTCTTGACTATAAACTCTTCAGTGAAGCAGTAGGGCTTAAAAATTAATCTTTATAAAACACTGCCCCTTCATTCTGTCAGTGGATGACGGACGTTCATACCGACAGCGAGGCACTATGTGTGGCTGACAACATATTTGTCATATGGGAGCAACACAGAAATGTTTCTCTACCATCTCCCCCAGTGAGCACACATCAAGCTATCTGTTGTTTAATATTTGAAGATGGCACCACAGTGGTGGGTCTCATCACAAACCATTATACGCCCAGATACAAGACAGAGGTAACCTGCAGTGGGTGTGCAGCAAACAATCTGGCTATGAATACATTATGACAACAGGCAAGATGAAGACTGACTTTCAAAGATCCCTCATGCTCAACCTTTTTAGGAATCAATGGGCCACATTAGTCCTGGGATATGAACTGGAAAACCCCTTAAATAGACATTCCTCAATGTTGCAAGGAACAAACTGGTGATTTATCAATCACACTGTACGTGCTGTGCGTGTTGCGGAAATTAATCAGAGCCGCATGACGTAATAAAAATAAAATAAAACTGCATTTCCACAAGTTATGAAACCCTATACAGGCGTTTTTTTTTATAAGGTCATCTTTTTGTACCACGCCTGCCAGCATGTGTTGTCAAACTGGTATGCTTTCATAAACTGTCTCTGCAAGAACATCACAAAGTCAGATTCATGTCCATGGAAAGTTCTGATTCTAAAATGATTTGTTCAAGAAGACTTGCCAGTTTGTTTGCCTCTGTTCCCCTTTTTTCCTAATGCTAGCCATTTTGTTCCTTTACCTTGTTTCCCAATACTTCTGCCTTCCCCTTCTCATCCGTCATGGATTCACATTCATCTTGTCCTCTTGCCAACTTAGCAGGCAGAACCACAAGGCAGAAATTCAATGAACCATTGTGGCAGAAAAAGATGGCCACTAGAGAAAACTAGCAGGAAACACACCATTATCCCAGCTGGGCGTAGCCAAAATGACTACATTCACTACATCTACAGTGTACACACATCCATCGCAGAGGCATAACCCTGACTGTAAGCACGCCAGTGTACTGGCACGCAGGCCTGGTATTGGAGTATGTGCTAAGAGAGGATATTGGGATCCCTGCGAAAGAAAACATATTCATCTTGGGTGAATATGAGTTTGGCCAAAACTACTACTACCTCCAAGACACTAAATCTATGCAGCTTGAACTCGATATAGAAGCGAATGTACTGCTAAAGTCATTGGGCAAGCAGCATGGGCTTTTCTTATTAATGACCTTATTACTGAACTTCCATCCACAAAAAGACTAATGACTCGGCACATAATTCTGTCTTTAAGTCCAACTAATGTCAAATTAAGCTCTATGTGTTGCCCAAAACTCTGCGCTGTATCTCCAAACTGCTGTCACCACTGTCCAAGTTTATGGGCTGTGAGATGACTCATGAGAAATATACCAATCAGAGACAGTGACTGAACTTTGGACCAATAATTACAACCAAACACAATAATTAACAAAGCTAATCCTATACAGTTGCTGTTTTAACTACATTTACGTGTTTATTAAAGCTTTTACCCATGACAGGTACCATACTCTAACCACACTCTCAGATTGGAATGTGGAGGCTTGTTTGTAGGATATTTGTCAGCACCAAATGCGTTTTTATTGCATTTGTCTGTTTGCATTTCAAAAATGGCAGAGTGCATGTTTCTGTTAAAGAGTTTGACATTTTGAAGAACACAACTTTCTTACTGAAAGTTAGATGAGAAGATTGTGTGAGAGATTGTCTGTACGATATGTACGAAGCTACAGCCAGCAGGTGGTTAGCTTAGCTTAGCATAAAGACTGGAAACAGGTGAAACAACTAGCCTGGTTCTATTATATGCTTACCAGTACCTCTAAAAATCACTAATTAACACATTGTGTGTTGTCTGTTGATGTCATATACAAGCCAAAATGTAAGAGCAATAATTTCTGGTTTAATGGGGAGTTACTGAGTATTTTCTTGGTGACGAGTTGCCTGGCAACTTAGCAGTGAGAGCAAGACTTGATGAGGTCCTTGCACTCAGCCAATGGTTTACATGGCTAATGGATTAAAAAACAATATACAACATTTTAATTAGCGATCTTTAGAGCTGTTGTAGCACACTGATTTGTACTATAAGAATACTACTATAAGAATATTCTGAAGAATATCCACACTATAAGAATATTATGACATGATTCATAATGGTAGATAATTTGTCTACCGTTGCTGTCTGTTTTTAACTGAAAAGTAGATAAAAAAACAGGGAAGACACACACATGAACTTCTTCCTTCCTTTTTATTTTTGATGCATAAACTTAATTTGGAACTGATCACTTCCCTACAGGGTTCCTCTTTTTCAGCCCATGTGGAAAGTCAAACTGTTGGCCATCCCTCCTCTTCCTCCGCCTTCTCCTCACTCTCTCCCTGCTTCTTTATCTCCTCCCATCATTTTTCCACCAACATCTGTTGACCCATTTACAGTAAGTGAATAAGAGGGAGGGTAATGTGTGGAAACTGAACATAGTAAGAAAGAAAGAGAGAGAGAAAGAGAAAGTGAGAGAGGCAGAGAGGACCAAGTGGAACACCTCATCCACAGGAAGTGGACAGAGCCCCACAAGGCTTCATTCTTGTGCGAGCTGGCAGCGGTCGACGGGGCCGCAGTGGAAAAGGCATTGCTAATTTGAATTAAACAGGGTCTTTTATTCAACATTCTTCTACTGTGAGTGAGCCAGGTTAGCAGGCCCAAGCCTTTTTTTCTTTGAGAATTTTCTATTTTCTCTATTTCTCTACACAGCTCGTTGAATAGTTCAGTGAAAGATCTGCACTGGCTGGCTGGTACAGCTTCAGCCATTCTGTCCTGTAAGTCAATTAGGACACCCAAGGAAAAGGAAAGTTATC
Organism: Gadopsis marmoratus; assembly: GCA_036023855.1. Lineage (NCBI taxonomy): Eukaryota > Metazoa > Chordata > Actinopteri > Centrarchiformes > Percichthyidae > Gadopsis > Gadopsis marmoratus. The sequence continues at coordinate 26,964 of JAVQJF010035867.1, read as the reverse complement.
CTGGTGTCTCCATCATCAACCCATGCAGGCTATCCTTGTGACCGTGCCAATGGGTGAAAACTGAGGCTGGAGATTTGATTTTCCTATGGGGAACTAGAGATTGTTCCAAGGCTTAATTTCTCTGCTACAGGCGTCACAGAGACGTCAGCAGATACCAGGACAGATATGACTTCTACCATAGGTCTGTCTGACGCAACTCATTTGTCTGAGGATGTACGAATAGGCACAAACAGCTTCATCTTTACATCAAAATTGCAGTGCAAGATTTGGGGTTCAGGCAAATACCTATATAGAAGCAATATTTCTGCAGGCGAAAGTCAAACAAAACCTCTTCTTCTCCAAGCATCTATCACAACAAGATTGCCCCATGCTGGATTTCAGACCCCTTGCACGAGAGGAGTCTTTAAGCCACATCACATAGAGGTCGATCACATGGACTTTTCCAGTTGGAGGGAGTGAATGCAGAGGGGGTGGGTCGGAGGGGAGTGGGGAGGAGAGAACTAAGGCCATTGTTTGGATCACACAAATCGGCTGTGGCCACCTACAAAGCATGCTGAGCCGCGGTGTTGTAAGCGGCATCACGTGTGAAGCCTGACCTGAACTGTGGCATGGCCACCTGGAGGGAGACCGGGGGGGGGGGGGCTACAGTGATGAAAGTGGGGCTGGCACTTTCTAATTATTTGCTGTTTTAGGATTAATGTTTTAATACACATTAATACACATTCTCCTGAGTTTTTGCTAGGACCTTTCACACTTTTAGAACTCTTGAGCTGTTTTATTGTTTTCACAAGTAATGTTTTTGCAGAATTACTAATCTTGGAAACTATCTCTTGGTCTGTGTTTACTCTCCAGTAGTAGAAAGAGGCCCAGCTGACTGAGAAGAGTCCAGAACTGGGTCTGGATCAGGCGGTCCCTGAGCCCAAAGCTTGTTAGTCTGTGGGGATTTTCCATTCGCTAGTTCATGCGTCCTCCCCATATGCTAGTCAACACAAAGCTTATTCACCCAATAACAAACACACGAACAAATAACATGATGCTGCCAGTGCTGCAGCAAAACATTAAAGGGACTTTATGTGGGCCAGAATGAGGCCAGCTGTAGTAACGAGGCTACCCACTGCCTTGATTTCATTTTAAATACAACAGACCTTTCAGCATGTCGGAAATACACACGTATCCAAACTTTTACAGAACATTCGCCTTGCAAGCATTAGATCATTAAAAATAATCGTGCTACTTTTCACAGACGTCAACCATCCAGATATAGATGAATAATTTAATGTTGATGTATAAATACACCTCATGAATAAATAAAGTTTACCAGTTTACTGCCAGCAGGCCTTAATGACATACTAAATACTGGGTTCCTCTGACCACTGATGACCATGTCCCAACAAACCAGCTGGAACTCTCTCTGTGATGCTCTTGGCCCACATGACACATTCTTGGACGGAGCGGCCCAATCCTGACCAAGCAGCCCCGAGGCACCCCTTGACCCCCCCCCGCCCCATCGTACTGCCCTGCCAAAGAAACAAAACTAGGACACAGTACCAAAAGAAAGACGCAACAACGCCTTAGATTTATTTAGGCTGAGAGAGGTCCCAGTGGCTAATTTGTATTTGGATGTTGCTACTCAACAGTCCTGTCAGCAGTAGCAGCAACAGCTAGCAGCAGAGTGGTGAGGGTAACAATGGCTGCACTTTACCACTGTATATTTCTGACAGCTATTCTATGAACACTTCATTCTGCAGGTGAAAAGCATCACATTAACTTGCCACTCCAACCACACTTGTGGATGCCTGACTAATACTAGAGTGGGTTTATTTTCAGCAACCTGAAATTCCTTTGTCGATCCCAGTTTTACTGTATTTTTATACACATGTACAGCATGAATACAGTTTATTATGACCATCTCTGGCTTCAGCCCTGGTGGCAAACTGCGTGCCCTCTCTGCACTCTGCACTTGAGGGTTGGATCTTGAGTCTCTAGCTCCCTGCTCACCCCTTTCCTTCCAAGATATCAACACCACATTTTCATTCCTTCCTGGGGGGCTTCTGGGGTGGCTGGCAGGGTGACAAGCAAAGCAGGAAGGCTAAATCCAGCTCTCGAAAGCACAACAAACTGAGCTTTCTCCTTACGCAGCACCATTGCTGCTCCTCGGGGCAGAGAAACCACTAAACAAACAGTTCTATCAGCAAGGTAAAATGCAAGATTCATACAGGACAACGCCACCAGATACCCAACCAAATAAATAGATCGAGCCTATATTGGTATTGGTTATGAAAGCGGAAAAGTAAACAAATACACACAAAGGATGTCAAATGGTGAAATTTCAAGATATTATGTCATGCATCCATTTCCTTAAGCTCACGCATAAAAGGACCGATAATAAAAGTTCTAATAACTAAGGCAGAAACACACTCTGTCTCTCTTTCTCCCTTTTCTCTCAAAAACACACACAGATGAAAGAAGAAAAACAGACCTATTGCCTACTGAATAAGGTTCTTACGTAGCAACTCTATTCTGAGATTGGACTCAATTACTTGATTCATTCGCCCCTTATTTCCTCACTATGGATTAACTTAAAACTATTAGAATTGTGTTAGTACTTTTTTTTGTAAAGAGCAGAGAGCTGGAAATACTGCTGCCCCACAATAACTAAATATCTGAAAGGCACTTTTGGCTTAAGAGTTCTTACCCAGAAAGCAAGAGACTAATCATCACAAATTAAGCACCAAGCCTGTCTCCAGACAGTCCTTTCCATTTGTTACGAGCATTAGAAAATCAATTCAAAAGGACAGACAGCTAATTATCGCATAGAAAAACAGCAACGCAAATGACAGGAAAGGCCCAAGGGGGTCAGGGAGGAGGATGAGAGTAATCGACATCGTAAGAGCCAAGAAACCTGAGGAGACCAAAGTTAAACAACCACTGCTGAAGACAAGCTGTGTGTTCAATAATGCACTCTCGCATACGGGATGTACTCATTTATTACTGCTGCTAATCAGACATAGGGTAGTTTGCCGTGCAGAGAGCCAAACCAGCCACGAGGCATAACCAGGTGTTCAGCATCTGCGTGTCTATCCCTGAAGATGAAGAGTGGGGGCTTCAGATACCCAAATTATTTGTTTGTGTCTTTCTGTGTCCCACATCATAAACCCCACTCCATCTGTCTTCTCGTCCCAGGCTTGCTCCGAAGGGTGCCTGTGGCTCCCCCCCGTCTGTGGAGAGCCCTGCTGAGATTACATAACGGTCTTTTTAAAATTTAAACCCCTGACACGCTTTTCTTGGCTGAACACAGGCCGGACTCTCTTGTCCCGCTTCAAGGGGCCAGCTTTGCCCTCTCTACTGCCCCAGCCTCAACTCCTCGTCTAAAAATGTCCAGCTGGTGGCCTGTGGATAACATCCAGCTCACCACACCCTTAAATAGAGCATGTACGGTGTATAAATAATTTATATATATAAAGTATATATCATCTCAGTTGTTTCTCTTTATAGCTTTACTGTTAAAATTGCGCAAGTTGTGTCTGTAATAACTCATTTTGGGACCCATCTTTAAAAAGCTGGAGTATGGTGCTGCTGAAAATATGTGCTCAAATGAAAGATAGCTTTATTTTACTTTACATAAACATTTTGATTTTGAAATAGAGAGGTGCTTTGGATTCTCAGGATGAAGAGTGTTTCAGTATTAATACGTCAGCACGCAGTCATGTCACATCAATAAGAAGCTAAAGTTAAACAATGGAAAAAGATGACTGCGTGTAATGTTGGTGTTCCTCGTAGTGATGAACCAACAGAGAATTCTCACCCAGCTTAGCATCTTTCAGCTCACTGTTCGGGTATTACGGCCCACAAACTATGGCTTCATGTCAGTCTAACCAACTGGACACTAACTGCTCAGCGAAAAACAGAAGACAAAATTTGCAACTAACTAACTTTGCCAGCTGACCGGCTCACAGTGGAGCATTTAGCATCTAGGATTTTTCACTCAGGAGTTGATGGAGAGTTAAAAAGAGAATGAATATTAGTGTTAGATTAGAAACACAAGACCAAATCAAACGTAATGTTGCTTTGTGTCTGCAAGATGTGTAAATAGGCAACTGTTTGGTAACAAAGTAGCCATGCCAACTTAATAAGGTGATAATATGTCTATGTGTATTGTGTTTACAGCTGCCCCAAAGTGTAAAAAAAATGTAAATAAATCAATTAATGCAGGTTTAAGGGTTTTGTAATTTTGTTGAAACAATTGAGTCCTAAAACCCCCAAAACATTTCCATTTTATAACAGGCACATTACCTCACGAAGCTTGAGCAGACTGACGAGTAGTGCACACTCATGGTGACAAACCCCCTCCTCTGTTGCTGTGGGATGTAACGTTTGCATGAATATTTGTGTGTGTATATGTGTGTGTGCAGGTAGTGAGTATTGGGGAATACAGTTTGAAGAACACAGTGAAAAGCATATTTCACTTCATAAAAGAAAAATGAGTGCTTTCTTGTCCACATGACATAAATGAAGTGTGTGTATGTGAGACGACAGGCTCTTTAATGTCGGGCGAAGGTTGTTTTCCTTGACATTTTGATGGCTATCTGGGCTGGGTGGTGGCTGCTCTCACAAATGACTTCCTCTTCCATATCTGAACAGTACAACCACTGGCGTTGGGTCAACTGTCTGGAAAATGACAACATTGATCAAATATACACCAGACAACAAACCCCCTTATGTCCCATTACATCTGCTGTGGGTCTAACATCTGAGCAAGAAGATCAATGACAAAAACCCACCAGATAGGATTCGCTGCATCATGAAAGATTATGTTTTCCACTCTGAAAGTGGCCGTTACAAAAGTGCTTCATCTCCTAAACAGCTAATTGCAGCCTAGGCGCGAACTGTCTGTAAAACTGCCTTTATTACAGGCCTGGGGCAGGGGGGGTCATTTCAGCGTTACACACTTCCTGTGTTTCCAGGGCACACTCGCTGCACATGGGCATATTTCAGGACCCCAATAAATTCTACACTGTGAGGACATAGCAGCTCTACAAGAGCCTACACCCTACCTGAAGGCTATGGGCCACACAAATTCTCTTCACATGTATCTTCCTTGCATGGCTTTCAATTGTTCATTGATTAGGGATGCAGATCAAAACGCTATATAAAAGGTCATATGCCCGGACAACCATTTTGTTTTTGTTTGACTCTTTCAGTATCCCTCTATGCCAGTCTGACCCAGCACCGCGGGGTACAAAGAACAGCATTGTGGGGGTTACACAGCGGGGCAAAGCAGCTGCATTAGACAGTGGCTGACTTCCCCGGCAATAGCCAACACACTGACAAAGGCCACTGTGAGGCCCTAGCCACAAGAGTGAATAAATAAACCTCTCTCATGCATGTTTCAACCAAAAGCATCTGCAAAAGCACCTTCAAGAAGAGCACATTTAGCACAACAATAAAACTACAAGTGTGATTCAGTATACGGGTGGTTTACACTACATACAGTTTGGGATACCTGTTCATATGGGTTGAGATTCATTCACTACTCCACAGCTTTTACACCCAACATCTGCTCTGCACCAAACATCACATTTTTAAGCTTTCTCCCCCCCCCCGGATGGTCTGAATAGAATGATGGATGTTGTGATTACTCGCCATGCCTCCTAGAATGTGGGCCATGGAATGATGGCTGCGAAAACTTAAAGAATAAGGTGGCCAATATTATTTTTTTTAATTGTCAACAAATCCCATGAAAAGATGCATTCGCCTGTCTCTCAATACTTTCTGACTTCCCTATCCTGTCGGTGGCTCTCAGCCCAAAGTCCATTGGTTCCTACTGAACAGGTAAATCTTTAAAAACAGTTCCAAAAGAAGCCCACAATTACAAAGCACCCTGGCAGACTATTTAACCTTCTGTACTTGCTCATACTCTGAAGTAGCAGATAAAAGTCATTATGCCAACCTTTGTAATGTACCTGCACTTCCCACGTACCTAATCAACAATCTCGCTGCTATTCAACAGAAAGCACCAAAATTCTAAGAAGGGTAAGATATGGATTGGCATGTTTTTTGTCTCTCTGACTCACTTCTTGGGTTTTCCCCCTTGATACTGAGAAAAGTCAGGTCCGTCCAAAGCGTAGGTCCTATAACTGTTGTTGTTGAGAGAGTTTGGCATAAGCTAGGAGTAGCAGGAGACAGGGGATGGAGTCACTGTTGTTTCTGTCCCAAATAGAGACTACGGAAGAAGGCTGGCCCGCAGAAGAGAAGGGGGGAAAGAGCAGGTTGTGAGAAACAGCAGGTTTCTCCATTGCTCTGGGCGAGTCTCTAATGACTTCCAGACCTACTCTCATACAGTCTCTGAGTCTAGACTGCAGCTACCCTGGCCTCCCAGTCACTCACTCACTCTCTCCGAGGCTAACCTCCCCCTCAAAAAAGCAACATGTACACACACACACACACACAAACACTGTCTTTTACCCACCCACCCCAAGCCCGCTGTCCTCTTAAAAAACTACAGGCGTTTCGCTCTAAGCGGCTGACCAAAAAGACAGTGCTGCTTTCATTCCCTCCCCAGGGATTCAGCCTCAAAGCAGAAGCATCTCAAACGACGGCTGCCTTTTTTTTTTCTTTTTTTTTTAAGCACCACTTTCAGTTTGGTTGTGTCTCGCGACTGCATCCTATGTGGCTCTGAATGCAAAAAAAGAAATAAATCACATCTGTCAAAAAAAAGACAAACTTTGTAAATCTCCTAATTGGGCATGACAGGACTGTTTAAATGCAGAATGAGCTCTGTCACTTGCTGATAAAACATCCCATTGTTTTCTCCAGCCTGGCTGTGGTTAGCCAAATAAATCTAATAGGCAAACACTGTCTGTTAGCTGCTTTTAGAACATGTTTGGAGGGATCAAACACTACAGTTATATGTTAGTATACCCTTGATATTACAACAAAACTATATTTTAAAATCCTGCACAGCAGGTTTTAGATCCTTAGGTCTTTCACTCTGCACTTTGACTACAAAGTCAAATCACTCTACATAATTCACATATCGAAAGAACATCTTTTGCACAGATAGGTTGAAGATGTTACATGAACCAGCTGTAAGTTTGAAATTTTTGTGATGAATAAAATCAAAAGTTTGACTAACATTTAATTTTGCCTTAAACACTCCCTTATTGACATGGGGTGCTTTAAATTATATAACACACATATATAGAGATCTACATAAGTTGAAAATAATTTCCTCTCTGCTCTAGGCTCCAATTATCTACCCTGAATGGTTAAATGCCAAAGCTCACTCTGCGGTGAAGGTCAGATGCAGCAGGCTCATAAAGATCAGGGTATGCAAGAAGGTAACCCACAGTGTCTGGATACAATATACTGGACTCTGTATTTTTTAAAGACTTACAAACATCAGGCTCCTCATCAGAGCCGTCTGGGCAGTCCTTCTCCCGATCGCAGCGCCAACCCTTAGAGATGCACGTCACCCCGTCTTTACACACAAACTGCTTTGGGCTGCAGGTCTTTGGGACTGGAAAGAGACAAAGAAAAAAGTTAATTAATTAAAAGATTTCTGGCTGTGGGGGGGCAGCTCCATTTGCGTCAGTGATTTTGTTTCCTGAGGTCTCATTAGCAAGCGGGGTCTGTTGTGTTCAGAGTCAATAGTGGCCCTCGCTGGCCCTAATTAGGTCCTGGAAAGTTGCTACTTGATGGAGCGGGATAGAGAATGGATACACACAAACCAAAACACACACTCATGCAGGCCTGGAAAGGCTTTACATAAACTTGTTGCACCTAAATATTCAGGTCACTGTTGCATAGGCCAATAGCAGTGATGCAACACATCTGGAGGGTATCAAAGAACTTGTGATTTGTTCTACTATCATCTTATTTCCCCTTCAATCCAACCTTCCACAGAGAGAAAAAACTGCCCACTGCAGCCACAGCTTAATGGGGGAGCGTATTCAAAACCCACACTAATTCAATGCTGTCAGAACAGCACATAAACACTCTGACAACACACACACACACACAAACACAAACAACAAAGCTCAGTCACCCTGGGGCATTTAGGGGAAGCTCTCGGTGAGTGGATTTTGATACAAATACTTACTGCTGAGTAGGAAATGTATAGGGGAAAGGGAAAGACAGTGGTTATCTATTTTAGTATGAAACTAAAAGAAAAAACCTGGAAAAAAGTTTAGAGTAAAATAATAACCTTGGTATGTGCAGAATTTACAATATATTCTGCACTCAGTACTTTTGTGTATTGGAAAATGGTATTCAGCTGTCACTGAGTAAAGTAAAGTGAGGTTACATAGACATAGACTGTACTATTCATATTGTCCTGGTTTCATACACAAACTCATTTACTAAAACCTCGTGTAAAGCTGTGTCTTACACTGATCAGTTTTATCCTTAACGGTGCTGGACAGGTTGCTTGTATGTTAAATGTAAAAAAAAAAAGAAAGACTTAGTACTTATGCAGCCTCCCTTGTTAATTCAGAGATTAACAAGGGGTGTCAGAGATCTGAGGTGTCAGAGATTTTTGGAATTTCTGACACCAACAATATCTCACTTGATGAAAACAACTACAGACATAAAAATCAAATCAAATATGCTGTAATACAATCGATTCGGCAAATGCTATAGGATCTATACACTTTGTTTGTATCCGGTTTCACTTGGTAACGAACTGCTAAAAATATGTAACACAACAAAAACAACAAAAAAACGGCACAAAGCTAACACCTCACAGCCCAGTTCTGTCCTGAATGCACAGACAAAATGGATATCAAACCTTCATCATAACCCGATTCAAAATGTTGAAGTAACAGCGCGTTACTGGGATTAGTAACTTTAATGTAATTATTGAATATTATACACATCAACTAGAAACACTGACTGCTACGAAGGCACATTAACTCTCAGGCAGGTTATAGAAAAAGTGCATGGTAAAACTTATAATATGATATTTAGCCATATGTCACAAAGTGTTAACTGTATTGAAAAGAAAGAATTACATTACACTTTTTGAGTTTTATTCATGAGGCCAAACAGGGCCGTGTCATATTGTGGGTGTGTAGCGATAGAGGGCATGGAGACACTAAAGGATTGCTAAAGCATTAGCCGAATGCAAGCAAACCCAACGAAGAATTTGTGCTTATGTGCTGCTTCCATAAAACATGACTTCTTCCAAAAACTATGTGCTCATTAAAACAAAGCAAACATTTCACCAGCTGACATTTAAAGAGAGCGCAACAGGCGATCTATAACTATAACCATAATTGGAATTCACTCATGGATGGTTCAGTGTCTGAATATGTATCACCAGGCTGTGATGTTTTTGTATCATCTGAGCTCATGTTTCTCTCTGTGCCTCTCCTTTACATCTGGGAAAAGGTCTTTTTATACGCACTCTCTGATCATTCCTTTCTGTCATCACGGTGAATATCAGTGGTCTGGGGTTCTTCCCTGCAACATATTTGACAACATCGCCTCACTGACTCAGCCCTCCGACATGACTGCTCATTTACATTTTCAGTGTTATTTTACAAAGTGGGGTGTCTGGTGTGGCAACATCCCCCTTGTACTAAGGTCAGAATATGGGAATATGGCATGGTGACTAGTACAGGGGGAAGTATGTATGACGGCATGAAGCAGGATAAACAGGATGACTGTATATTACATTTAAAGCTAGCCTTCAACTGCAGTGGTGAAGGGAACCTTGAAATGGAGCTCAACCTAAATATCACAAATTCAACCTGACATATTGCTGCACATATTCACACACTCCCCATTTATCCTCCTCTGTGTGTGTGTGTGTGTGTGTGTGTGTGTGTGTGTGTGTGTGTGTGTGCATGTGAGTGTACAGGGGCGTCTTTTTCTCTCTCAGAAGTCCCAAGGGTTTGAATTATTCAGAAAATGCAACCAGGCTTGTGTTAAAGTGCTTCCTCTTTGCTCCCCATCCCTCTTCTTTCATGGGTGCGTGCTTTTATGTTTGTTTGTTTAGAGGTGTCACCGCCAACCATAGCAGGCAGCTAGCTGCGGCGCGTCTGTTGTTTATTTAGATGCCAATGTGCTTTAATTCGATGTGCTGTTAACGCCGCTTCCAATAATGGCTGAGGGAGGAGCGCACGACGCGCCTCCAACTCAGCCACGAGATGCTGCTGACAGAAACATATCAAGGCGCAGAGGAAGTAGGTCAGGAGGTTAACTAGCTGAAGGTGAAGGCAGGAGATGGTAAGTGCTGCTGTGGTGGTTAGAGAGAAGCAGAGGGAGTGTAGACAAAGGCCATGTTCAGAGCCGCTGTTACAGTCAGACTCAAGTCATCCCATCACACCTAGGCGTCTAAAAATATACAGCAGCTGTAAACATGACTGCATATACCTATGTTTAATATTGGAAACATTGTGTAAACAATGAGAAATCCCCTACACGCTATTTTACAATGTTAATTTTATGTCCTTTCTTTGGTCTGATTTTCACTTGGACACATAAATAAAAGTCAAAACACTGAGATTCCAGACAGTGCCAACCACATTGGTGGTCAGGAAGGCAAGCACAGACAATGGGTGCATCTCGATTCCTTTTACTGCAGCCACTATTCCCTGGCTTGCATTTTCCTCACGTCTTAGTCCCGACAGGAGGAGGCGTGAGGAAGGATGGAAGGAGTAGCGAAAAAAGAGAGAACTCAAGGAACCGTTTTTTTAAACAAATGAGGCATCCTCCTCTCTCAGGCATCATCTGAAGCACGGTCGCCTTATAATGACGGCAGCACAGCTGGATCACAACTGGATCAGCTGTTAGTCAGCTTCAACCGCTCTGCACTCTTTCGATGCCTTGGAGTTTGTATTTGCACATATATAGTCTTCCCAAATATACTTCTGCCAGCGCTGTTAGTTTTAAAATGAAAAGTTTGACAAACATCCACATCACAAAACTGTATTCTGTATTCACACTGCATAGAGATCGGTCCAACCACAGGTTGTAAGTGGAATTTACTGCTCACAGAATGAATGCATGTGCCACTTCTGCTGGCAGAAATACATTTTCTAAAGAATTTGTTGATTTTTTAATAATAATTTAATATTTAATGATATTTTGTTAGATTATTTAATAATCCCCTTTATAATGTAAATGAGAAAATGTTGGGGCGTCACATGTGAGTGAATGGAAATGACAAAAATAGATAATTAAAAAATTCTCACCCCTATATCTTCACTGGCCACTTTGACAGCCGGCCATGCCTGTTCTTACTGGCCAGATTCAGATTCCCAAAACATGTCGCAATACAGAACAGGACATCCCAGACTTACAACAGAGTCATCATTGTTGTCCAACACGATGTCTGCTCCTTGCTTTGGGTTGGCGGCATGAAAATGTTGCAGAAGTAGTGTACAGGTTTACAGTATTTGCATGTCAAGCGGGACAAAATCAAATGGTCTCTGGAGACAGATGTTGACTCCCATTTTAATGCATATATCATACGTGCCAACAGAACAACTAAAGTTAAAGTGGCTGGCTTGTCATTGACATTGAATCAGGTTGTGGGTTGCCAGGCTGCGATGTCAGGTTGAAATTGTGTGTAGCGTGTGGATTGTGTTTCATAGACAATCTAGCAACTTGGGTGACTTCAGACAAACACATAAAACGTACGGATCTGTGTATGAGGGCCGAAATTACGAGAAAAACAAAACGGGACGGCGCTGGGAGATTGCCTTGAAATACGAGAGAAACCCAGGAAAAACAGGAGCGTTGGCAGGTCTGATATGTTTCAGGGTTTTCTGAACTGGCGCACACTACATCAGGTCTCAAACATGCAGGGCGGAAGAGGATGAAGCAAAGAAGGTGGTTACCAAATGTATTGACTCAGGATGACAGCAGGGAACAACCCAGATGAACTACAGCTATGAGAGCAAATGGGGGGGGGGTGAACTCCAAGTCAAAGGGGGGGCAGGGTTCTCACAGATGTGGACAGGCCTGAAGATCTGAGAGCAGACTAGGCTGGGCTGGGATACTGAGATGGGACGGTGGAATGTCACACATGCTATCAATGAGCTGCCTGTGTGTTTACCAAAGTGGTGGCTGCGTGAAAATGCTTTGGGTCACCGCCATTTTGGCCAACTTAGACATCCACTGCCCTCTGCCGACGCCGCTGTCTGCTCGGCCTCAAAGATGAGCTCACTCTGGCTGGGAGAAAGTGTCCTCTCCTAAGACAAACACAAGCCTCGCCCCCAGCCACAGCCCCATTTCCTCCGACACCCAGAGCAGTGCTATAAATAAGTTGGAGGCCTGCCCTCTGAGATCAACCAGGGCACTACAAATCTCCAGCAGACACCGAGACTACCGCCTCATCACACACCACTCGACAGCGGTTGAGGTGAAGGCGAATTTAAAGTACTGTCAACAGCGGTGCTGAAAGGGAGCTTGAGCAGTATGGAATCCAGTCTTCAAGGCTCTATAAGGTATCGCCCAGAGAGACCTTCCTTCAACTGGACAGCCACAAACAAAGTGCCCTTGAGCAATACAATCTGTACACTATGGATGATTATCATCAGTTTAGATAATCTTCTGGTTAGACCTGTTACACATGTCTCATTTCGTAACCCTGGGACCTCCCTGGCTCTGTGAAATAACAGAGTTGGGTAGACCCGGATCTTTTGTGAATTTAAAGCCACCTTGTATGTTTTTCGGTATGACTGTAACTGTATAGAGAGACTAAGAAGGACAGAGGTGGAGAAATATAACATAGTCGTGAAAATGGATTTGCACATAGATAAAGTTAATGCTTTTACATGAAAGCTGCTGCTTTCCCTGACTAAATACAGACAAAATAAACATCTGAGGGGGTGATCCTTTCCAGCTTCAGGAGCTTCATAACTGGTACTGATTCATCCAAACCTTTAGGGAATGATAAAGCACAAAAGCACCAGTTGTTGGCTGATGTAAGTGCATGGTAAAGTTATTCAAAATGCTTACAGAGCAATGTGTGATGGGGGGAAAAAACCCTCTAGTTTAGTCTACTGAAGATAGCGTGTACTCAAAGGAGATCTCAAGGGGAGAAGATGGTCCTGCTAAAGCCAAATACTTTGCTGTTAGACATGATAAAGCTTCATTGTCTTTTCAAATATTTAGGAAAGAGAGGTTTATATGAGGGCAAGACAAACAAACTGAATTGTGTGTAATCAATCTCGACATTGACGTGCCCACTTGGCCAAACCTCGATGCGCATTTTATCTTTTCAGAGAGCCGCAGGCTGGAATAATACTGCAACACGGCCAGTTTAACATTGACTCACAGCTAAATATTTTGACAGAATGCGAAAAATAAAACATCAGAAACGAAAGCATGAAATGAACGATACATAATTCGGGTCAGTCTGCAAAAAAATATCAAGTGATAAATATTTTTAATATTTTGTGCAGACGGTGCCCTAGTGAACTTTCTTTTTAGACATAGAATTTTACACAAGAATTTAAAAAAATAATAATAATAATTCCTTCAGATACAATAGGGACCTCGCAGGTTTCCCTGCTCGGGCCCTAATAAGTTTGGCCAGTAATGAGACGGCAAACAGCCACAATAAAGCCAAAAGGGTAGACGTATAGGGAGAGACTGATATGGAGCAGAAAGACAGAGGGGCAGGGGTTTATTTTGCTGACCTGAAGGTCTTCTACTAAGGGCCAAAAATGAGGGAAGAGTCTATATTGACCTGTCTGACTGCGGCCTGCCACCTCCTCATCCTCCTCCACAGCCCAGGCACGAACACTTCAGGATTTTGCAAAGGCGGAGAGTGAGACGGAAGAGGTAGGAGAAAAGAAAGAAAAAAATAAAAAAACGTTTTCCAATTTGTCATGTTACAAAACAGAGAAAAAGAGGCCCCAGCTGCGCCTCTTAAATAAACCTTTCAGACAGAGTTTGGAGGACCTGTGGATGTCTAGTCCGTGGTGAATAAATTGTGGTTGGAGAAAAGGAAAGTTCAGACAGAATTTAGACATGATTAGCCATGACAGAGACTGGACGACAACGCACATCCACATTCAAATAGCCAGCCACCAACATTATTACATCAATATTTTGAAAGATAACAACAAGAGTAAAAGCTTGGCGATGTCTCTGTCTGCGTGTTTGGCCGGTCAGCTGCTCACCTTCTGGATGAATGTTTGATTTACAGTTTTTGGGAGATGTTTCATGTGTTTCTAACAGCCCGTGTGCTTTTAAGTCTACGTAAGCATGCACTTAGAGCTGAGGAGAATTAACATCAGGAATGTGTTCATGTCTGGTGATGGTTGCCAAGTAAAATGGGGCTCCGTCATGCAGGACAACACGGCCCTGCCTGCAACTGTTTTGGAGTTTCCAGATCAGATATGAGCACAAACTCCGTCAGTTCGCACAAGCCTTTGCGGTATCGAGAGGCAGAAGCTATTAAGCGAAGCAGAGTAATCAAATGTGAACTCAATTAAGAGCTATTTGGATGTCTGGCTGAGATTTCACCATGCCTCAACCCCAGAGTGGTAATCAACCATGACTGCTATTTCTACTAGAGTCCGTGTTAGAGGGAGGAGAGAGGAGGCTACGACCTCCTTCGCTTCCACATAAGGATTAAATTGAATTCAGCAGCAGAGTGGGGACGAAGCAGAAAACCACAAGGTGTGATCCTCTGCCATTATCAAGTTAGTCAGTTTGCACAAATGCCTTTGCCACACGCTGCACGTAGCTGCACACGGAGAGAAGTGACAATTAAGCCTACTTAGTATGCTGCAGAGGGAAACACATTAAAGAAGATTATATGAAATTCTTCAGTGCCTCTTCATAAGACCAGTACATTTACTAGATTCTCTAGAAGGTTCTCTCGCATTCACTATCCACGTGCTGGAGTAACCCGAGCACCTTTCACTGATAATGACATCTACAGCGAATGAGGAGGGCGTTCCTCGGCATGATTTTGTGATGATGAAACCTTGAACGAGGCAGCTGAGCAACACAGCAAATCCTAATCACTGACCTTGTGAATAATGTTACACGGAATTATATTTGTGCCTGAGGTTTGCTGCCATTACGGATGTTTGGAGCATTACATGGAGCACGTTCAGTAAAACGGTTTGATATTTTGGGGAAGTATGCCTATTTGCTTTCTGGTGAGAGGATCAACACTACTGTCATGTTTGTCCATTAAATATAAGGCTACATCCAGCAGTCAGTTATCTTAGCTTATTCCAAAGACTGGAAACCGAGGGAAACAGATAGCGTAGCTCTGGCCAAAGGTAACAATCTGCCTACCAGCAACTCTAAAGCTCATTAATTAGCACGTTATTTCTTGTTTGTTTAATCCGTAGTGTAAAAACCTTTTTGAAGGGTTATGAGCCTGACATTATCTTGGCTCTGAACAGTTTCCAGGCAACCAGGAAAGAAGTTACTTCTCCCAGCCAAGAAATAGTCCGGCCCATAACCCTCCGTAAAATTGTGAGTTGTCGGGTTTTCGTACAGATTAAACAAATAAGATAGAACGATGCGAGAGTGGTATCGATTTTCTCATCCAACTATCCACCATTTTAGTGCTCTTGATGGCCAGTTCAGTCTACCCAGCACGCAAACACACTGGCACAGATACACACATTCGGCTATGTTGAAAGAACCTCCAAACTATATAGAAAGACGCTGAGGGACATTTGCAAAATATGCTCGGTTTAGTAATGGTGTGTGTGGGTTAATAACGGCAGAGCAAAACAGCTGCCCATTCTCTTCCCAGAAGCACACAATGCACATAATCAGAGAGACCACAGTGCCTACACACATGCAGCGGAGTGTGGGAAATGCTCCACAGTAAATGTGAAGATCAGGTTCCTGAAAGTGGTGCACAATATTCATAATTCTATTCGTAGAGACTTACTGGGTGTGATATCCCCTTGAAATGTTTGCCACATACATGTTGCAACCGTGCTGTGCTTTTGCTCAGGTGGAAGGCAAAAATAATGACTGTGGGTTCACTTAAGGCCATGCGAGGAGATTTCTGCCATAGAGTATAAGGTGAATGCATGCTTGAGGGATTAGTGTTACGGTAAGGTTATGGTTTGGTACTTTGTGTTTAGGATTAGACGTTTGGGAATAAATCTTAATGGCAGTTGCATGAATAGTAACCCTTGGTGCTGACGTGACCGAGCGTGTATGTCGCTGGGGGTGTATTGTCTGCATGCGGAACGTATGACCACCAATGTGAGAGTTTTCGCAGTCGGGAAAGGTTCACCACGATGGATCTGTGGGGATGTTGGGGTTGTTGAATTGTGAAGGCTAGACACATACTGTACTTTATCAGGACGTGCAGTGAAGAAGAATGGGGGTCTGTTTGTTTGCTTCAATTTTCTTCCTGCAGGGAATGAATTCACAAGTAATCCACAATAGGTGTGAGTCTGCCCCGTCACACTTTTGTCCCTGAAAAGAATGGATGTCAGTGGAAAATACACTGTAGCAGAGGCTTAAATGGATGTGACTGAATGTACTTGCTGTGTGGACTGATGCTGAAAATAGACTGTGTTTTATCTGGTGGAGGAGCCAAAGATTGGAAACGTTTTATGAACAAAACAAATGACAATTTCTATCTGGAGCTGGAATTGGGACCCAACAATGTTCACAACAGGCAAGTAATGTGACGCGTGGAATTTACCTAGTACATTAATGGTTTTGTGTGTTAACGGTTTCAATCTTACGCGGCAACAATAAGCGATATACAGCCTCCATTGGGCACCGTGCAAGAGCAACCTGACAAACACAGGGTTACAGCTTGATGCACGAGTCTTCAACACAAACAGACCTTTCGCACTGACACACAGGAGCATGTGAAACCCATGATTGCTGTCGGTGTGAACTGGCCTGGCCTCAGCGTTACAGAGTGAACATGGGTTCCTGTTACTTAAATATAGATTAGAGTTGCTTTAGGTATATCATAAAACAGTCAAGAAATACAATAAAGTTGCACCGCCGTTGATGTCCAGTACAAAAGCAACAGGGAAAGTATGACGAATCTCTTCAAGCTGACAGAACTACACAATGTCTTGATGATGCAGGTGCTGACTCGAGCCTTGTGTGAATATGGCGGTGCCAGGTTTTTAATCATGACTGTCAAACCTGATCACATTCACACCATGTATACGTGAAGGTGCTGCTGCTCGTGATAACAGCTTCATCACAAGTGAGGTTTGTTATGACACATACAACGTTCTCTCTCTTACGTAATGTATCTGCTGAATTATCAAGGGGATATGATCCCTTAAACAGATCATTCCCAGGCTGATAATAGTGACTGATGCTGTAACGCCATAAAGTGAAATGTCTGACGCTTCCTCCATGGGCTATATATCAAGGGAAAAAAGTGTATGGGTTCAATATTAAAACCAAAACCTACGAGCTACAGTAATAAAACCAAAGCAACGGCTTTCTTTGCACTTGGACAATAAATTCACCAGAGCGGCTACAGGACAAGACACTCTCCAGAATCTTTATACTGACAATGGATCACATGACAACTTATATGCGAAAAGGATTGCTTGTAATGATGAACCCACAGAAGAGTATTACCCGACCCTGCAGTTCCCATCAGCTCGAAGGAGCTTTAGTGCCTGTCAGCTTATTGTTTTTGGTTTACTCTCACCGTGACTTTTTCTAAAGCCCCAAAAACCCACTGTAGGCTACCTGCTCAGCACCAAACAGTGGGTAGGTGGTGAACACAGTGCAGCATTTAGCTGCTAAAGAGCCTAATGTTTTTTTTCTCTCAGGAGTTGTTGAAGAGCAAAACCGTTATATTGTATATAACAGTATTGATAGCTGTGGTGTCACACGTTGCTGGCTAATGTATTGTGAATGTGCATGTGTGTGTTCATGACATCGCCCAGCAGCTTTCTGCTCATATTCTCTCAGAGGCCCTCCTGATACCGATCTCCAGTCCTTGAATAGCTCCATCTAGATAGTGTATCTCAATCAGTGGGTCACAGGGTCACAGGTCTGTTCTGACAAGCCTAGCCACATGCACCAAGGGCACTTTAGCGATAAGGCTTCAGCAGTGTTTTCAAGCAATTTTGAAAAAAATTAGTCATTTGTATGAATAAAATGTTTTGGGTGCATCTGCGGTAATTCGCTTTCTTGCTCAAAGTAAGTTGAGAAGATCGATACCACTCTCATATCTGTCGGGTCAATGTGAAGCTGGAGCCGGGTAGCTTAACATGCAGTCAACCGTCCCATTTTTCCCAGGATTCTCCCATATTTTTCCATCTATCCCTCTGTCCTTCCGTTTAGATATTTTCCTCCCGTGTTTTTAACCTTTGTAAAAACAATAATAATAATAATAGGCCAATTAACAAAAGGTTGGCCAGTGTTTCCCTCTGGTACAGTAGGTGGCAGTATGTAGAACATTAGCAGTAACATGATCCGCCAGTAAACCCAGAGAAGAAGAAGACCGACCAAGAAGCACAAGACAAAGAAACTCTATGCAAGTACTTAGCCAAATGGGAGGAGACCTTCTGTAATTTAGTGAAAAACAAAGTCGGGCGAACTCATCCATTTTGTAAAGTGTGCCATTCAGACTTTAGCATTGCACATTAGCCAGCATGAAAAATCTTCCAAGCACAAGCGCACACAAGAGGCACAAAAACACCCAGTCAATGGCTACATTTGTGACAGGAAACGTTTGGGAGGCAGATCAAGTGACCAAAGCGGAGGCGAAGATGTCTTGCGCCAAAAATAATGTGGCCTTTTGGGACGATTTCAACCGTAATGTAGCAGCTGTCACAATGAAATGAATGCATAATGTGTACATGTCTCATTCAACTAATACATACTGTAAATAAAACATGTACGTCCTGAAAGTATATATACCCTTATGTGTCTTCATTTACATGGTTGATGTTGACAGGTATGAGCTAAGCGGCTGCTGGCAGGCTACATATTGAACAGACAGATATGAGAGTGGAATCCATCCTCTCATCTAATGCTCAGCAAGAAAGTGAAAAGGCATATTTTGCTAAGTGTCAGATTATTCCTTAAGGATCAAAATACAGTTTTTTCTTTCATGAAAAATGGAGCATCTCACTGTGACCATTACACATGAATACCTCCAGGACACTAAGATTTGACATCAGGTATGACACACTTGTATTATCTAAGTCTTGTTGTTGTTTCTATAGCTTCAGCAGTACAGAATGTCATTATTGCTCTTCAGCCACATAAACCTTCGGTCTAATAATGTGACTGAACTTTGCTTAGCCTCTGAGTTGTTTTTCTCCAGAAAAAGCTGCTGACCAAAGTACTGGATTTTATATCTGCTCAGTTATGCAGTCGTGGTGTGTCATACAAGGTATTTAGGCAGCAACCAACCAACACTCTTTTTTAGTTGCACCATAAATTCATAGCAGCGTTAAATATACTCTCCCTCTGTTATTTCCATTAACTGCTTTCCTACATGTGCTTTTGAATGCTGCTTGTGTGGCATAAGGTCAGCAGCAGCGAGGACCTAACAAATGTACTCTCTTTTCCATATTGCCCTCAGTTGTCAGTAAACAGTAAAGTGGTAACCTTTTGGCCATGTGGATGTTATTGTGACGGCAGCGTCGCGCCAATAGCAGCCAAATGCTGCGCCAGCTCTAAGGCCTCCACCAAATGTTACAGCGGAGAAGTCAATAGGAGGAGGGAAAGTGCCAGGAGAAGAGAAGCACTGGATGATGAGTTGAGTTCATTAAAAAATGGAGAAGGAGCCACTGCTGCTTCTGTCATCAAGGATGTGCTGCTGAAATGAACAGATGAATGAAATTTAACATTTAAGGGAAGAAACGTCAAAATGAGGAACCGGGAATTTCAGATACAGAAGACATAACTTCCTTTTACACATTTAAATGGACGCCTGCCTGAACAAAATAGAAGTGATTCAAGTTGATTCCAGCTGTCCTCTGTGACACATTTCTCCATTTTTATATTCCACGCAAGGTTCTTACCACTCAAAACCTCGAGGGACAGCACTGTCCATTCTGAGGACCGGTGGTCTCTTTTTGCAATGACGTTACAGTGCTTTCATGAAGTGAAACAATGTTGCTGCCTTTTCCACCGGGGCCCCAATTAACAGCACCTTCTGAACAATTTGAGACGGTTCGTGGAGGTCTTCTCTGGGAAACAAAGAGCAGTTTAAACCCAATTAAACTCAGGGTTTGTTGGTGGCCCAGGGTCTTTGCTCTGGCTACGGTACTGAGACAGTGACAGAAAACCTTTAGAGGTCTACAAAATGGAAAACGAAGAGTGAAAAGACTTTACTAGCAACATATGTGCTTCAAAGGGTCCTAAAAAAAAATCAAAGAGGTTATAAAAAGAGATTTGGCTACATGCACTCTAGTTTTCTATATCACAAGTGACGTGTTGGCTAAGGTCGGGCAAGGTTGGGTTCAAAATGTGGGTGTTAGGATTACAGGCACCCAGTTAAAATCCAAGCTATTGGGTAAATCTCAAATTCAGTCTAGCTGATTAATATATGAACCATGCCAACTGTAAACAAACGGCAATATGTTGCCTTGAGAGGCAACGTCAAGCACAGCAGGAATTTCAAAGAGGCTAAAGCTAAGGTTTGGCAATCTCCCAGGAGGAGGAGGAGGGAGAAACTGCAGGTGATTGCAGGCTATCCAAGTCTATCTCCAAGGTGGTAATTTATGTGGACTTTGCTCCCTAAGAACCTCGCAGCTCTGGATTGCCAAGTGCAATGAGATGACTTCAAAAGGCAAGAGAAGCATTTATGGCTGGGCTTGTTCATGGTGGTGGTGAGGAAATGTTTCCAGCACTAGTTGCTGTGAAGCTGATCAGGCTTCTGAATTTGACATTTCATTCAATTCAGTAGGCCTTTTAACACGCATGACTGATTTAAACCACGGGCTGCGTTCTGCTAAAAATATTCTTAGGAGCTTGGCGTTCATGCACGAGGCCAGACGTTTGCCCGGGATGAACGAGGGGCATTATGGCTTTGCAAAACTAAGCTCGCGTTCTCTCTTCACCTGCAGAGGACTGAGCAAATCTGCCTGCACTAACCCCTCTCTGATAACGCCCTGTTCCTTTTTCGTACCAAACAGAGGAGCGTGAGTGGGGGCCGTGAGGCTTAATAGTTTCCAGCAGTTGTTCCAGCCTGTGAAGGTGTGTGTGTTCACGAGGTCGTAGGTGGGGAGCTGTTGTGAACCGCTGGCTATCTGCCTGCAGATCCCTGTAGGACTGCTGGGGTTCAGGGGGTCATCGCCTGTGCGGCCCAGGTGATGAGCTGAACAATCAGCGGCGAAGTGCTGCACGTGCCTGCTGATGGCTAAACTTATTGACGAGGGGAAACCAACCGTAATGGATACGTGTAATAAACATAGATGGGTCTATTGTTCTATTATGCAGCCACAGTGTCCGCCAGCACACTCTGCCCACAAGACGTACAGGAAAACATTACAGTGCTGTTTGCCGGAGGGTCGGCTGCTGTCACCGCTCAGCAGGAGCTGTTGACCGTGAACTGACTGAAGCCCAGGCGCATCCGACACACGGAAGGCTCCAAGATCTGACATTTCTCAAGACGTGACACCCACCATGGGTCTCGCCTCTCTGCCTCTGAAGCAACAGAAACTAATGTATGCGACCGCTGCTGCTTGTCTTTAAACGGACAGGACAGTAAACAGGTGGTTTGAGCAGGACCTGGGGCCTCATCACGATACAGCTCCTGTATCCAGCATGGCAGGAGGGGTTATGTGCCACCACCGCTGTGACGCTGCAGTATTCACGTGTGGCACCGGAGACAGAAACAAAAGACATGCGTTTAATTGTCTGCCTCGGTTTCGCCCTCCTCCACTCCACGTTGCCTCACTCCTCAGGAGACACAGTCTGCACACAGAACACTGGAACACCAGAACACCAGAACACTGGAACACTGGAACACCAGAACACCAGAACACTGGAACACCGGAACACCAGAACACCAGAACACTTGAACACCAGAACACCAGAACACTTGAACACCAGACCCTGCGCTCGTCAGCATGCGCCCCACTTGTATAGTTCTGCTAAGCATTGCATACAGGACTGTGTCTGTCCTTAGTTCGGCTCTGCTTACCATCTATAGCCCTTCCCGGAGCGATTACCTCCAAACTGTGCAACAATCCCAAGAAAAGCAACCCTGCCGCCAACACGTTGGCCGTGGTGCGCAACATTGTAGCCTATCTTGAAAGAATATTAGTCATCAATCGCCTCTGGGTCCTGTCAAGCTGGAGGTTGCCGACAGGCGACGACGTGTAACCGAGCCCAGGCGATGATGCTCCTCACTGGGAATCCTGGACGCGTCGTGGCTGCGCAGTGAAGCTGACAAGGATGCTGCTGCTCCGTCCGCCCGCTCGGACACGATTTTCTGCAGACTGTCAAGGCAACGAAAGCCGAGGCTTCTCCCAGCCCGGGGTTGCTCAGGGGCTCCTCGGATGCATGGACAGCCCTGCCACAGAGGCTAGCAGGCTGGACTGAGCATCAAGCTAGTCTGGCTTTGTAGGCGAGATGAAGGGTGAAGGAGCGCCGGCGCCTCTGATCATGCAGTGGTCCGCCCTTTTGTTCTGCCCGCCACGGGAGGAAACAGAGCAGTGGATCAAGTCTTCCTTCTCCTCCCCACCACCAGCACCACCTCTGCTGCTGCTGCTGCTGCTGCTGCTGCTGCTGGCCGCAGATTGAGCCTGAAGCCTGGAGCTCCGTCAGTCAGCGGGCTGAGTGACGTCGCAGCAGCAGCAGCAGCAGCAGCAGCAGCTCGGCTGGCCCCTCCCCCTTCCGTCCAGCACCTCCATCCACCTCCATCCACCTCCATCAGATCACACGCCGCCTGTACAACTCACCGTGACTGTGCCCCCGGTTTTTGCCCCCGAGTCCCAGCTCGAATGATTTGGCCCAATGTAAGACTCTGTTATGTGTTTCTTTTCCTCTGCCAGTCATTGTCTGCATGTAGGCTGCTCCAACTTTCTATGTTGTGCTAATGTTGATGGCTACATGCACAATTATAATAATGACTAATGATGATGATGACTTCTTCTTCCTGGTCATTTAACAAGTCAAATAAGCACCATATAATATACAATCAAAGTGATTTTGTTCAGAGTATTTGCTTTGGGCATTATCTGCAACCACATTATTATGTCTGCACTCCTGGAATTACCCCTCCATACCCCCAAATGAATAACTTGCCCCTGTTAGATCTTTTAAAAGATTAGTTTGGAGGACCTCCAGAGCTTTGCAAATGGTTATACAGCCACTAAGCAATTGTAATCAGTATTTAATTAGAAACTAGACAGGGGGAACAAATGTAAGCTCTTTACAAATAAAATAAAATCAACTAATGAAATGCTATTCATCAGATTGGTTAATAAATATATGGTTTAATAAAAAAAGAATTCTCTACTAATCAAAACACCATGAAAAAAAATTTAATTAATTCATACAGTGCAATCTCTGAACGTTATTGCTCCTCAAGGGACAAAATCACTAAATCAATTTGAGTATACAGTTTAAAAATAATAAAACTAATTTCCTGCGTTCCAAAGTAATCTAACAACATCGTTTTAAAATGAAAAGTAAATGGCGCATTCTTAATTCAATATGCATTTTGTTTAGTCCAACCACCTGGATCCCCATTTACTTTTCCATTTGAACCTAAATGAGTTATGAATTCTTAATAGGACAGTATGATGTGCAGCAGTCTGGATTGATTAGGCTCCCATTTCAGGGACTGTCTCCTTCCAACGATGCAGCCTTCATGTGTCCTTCAGATGATGGAATCCAGGCTAAATGTCTTCCTCCTTCCCTAATGAGATGAAGTGTCCACAGAGGATTCATTTTATTTATTGCATCGTCGCAAAATCCTGCAGGACCGAAACTGGTCAGACTGCAAATTCATTTTGGGATACTGATGACCAAAACCAGTTGTGTCTTGCGAATTTTGGCAAACAAGAAAAAAGCTACATTAAGTGACATTTCAAGGAGCATTTGGAATACTTGTGTTAACTCATTATGATGCATATGATCCTGAAATGAGGACTCTATACTGATTTTGCCCACATCACCCATTCTTACTTATACCCCAAATTTTCAACTCTAAGTACTTTACATAAGACATAAAGGAATGAAGACAAGATATAAAGGAAACACACAAAGTTGACATGGGGAAGGAGTTGACAGACATGTGCATGCCAGATGGTGTCACCAGCGTCTTTTCTCCTACCTGTGAAGAGCTTTGTGGATGACGTTGCGAGCAAGAGGCTCATGCGGTCCTTCCCAGATCTCTTCCGTCATCCTTGCAGGTGCCGTGACCAACTTGTTTGGGCCGACAGTGATCCCTCACTGGCTTCCCATTGCGCAAACACTGCAAACACTGCAGACACTGTTTTTTTTTTTTGGGATGTACTATATGATCAAGTCAGCGAAGAGGAACGCCAGGTGGTGCAGTCCATGGATTTATGTCCCACCAACATCACTGACGAACCACTGGCCAGAATCACAAATGACCTTCTACAGGCTGCTTATCCCTCGTTGTCCTTCTGGGTTTGAGTGCTGCATTTCACATTAAAGACCATCACACCCTCCTCAGCTTCTATAATGGTGGCATGAGAGTTTCTGGCTCCCAGACAAACAAACTTTACTTACTGACAATCCGGCACAAACATCCTAATTTTCTTTTTCATGGATCATCTCGCTAATGCTAAATGCTGACGCCAATTGTACATATAAACTGGCAAACCCAGCCTCAGCCACATCAGATCTCTTCCTCTTTGAGGAGATAAGAGCAATGAGGTAGAGGTACATCCAACTGAACAGCTCAAAGACTGAGGCTCTCTGGTTTGTTGGTCCAACATTGCATCCCATAACCCCCATACCTTTCGCTGTAAAGCTCTCCAAATCTGTCACAAATCCTGGCATAAGGTTTGGCTCTGACCTAGCCTTTGTGATCCGCATTGAAAGACCCCCCCAAAAAACATTGCCAGAAATACTTTAATGCTTTCACAAACACAGGCTGCTGCAGTGCGCTGTTAAGATTCCTAGTAGGAGTCTCCAGACACTCCAGGGTCCTAATGTTATTTTGGATTCACCATCACCTTACATCCATCCTGTACAAACTGCTTGTTGCTGTAGGGTACAGGTAAAGATGAAAGTCCAGCCCAGTAAGCGATGACATGCAATATAGTCACCGGTGTGCAAAGAGTAGAACACTGTAGGAAATAGGTTTAACTTGAGGCAATTCTTGGATGATTTGATGAACACAAAAAGTCAGAGATGCATTTTATTTAATCAAAGAGCACTCTGGGGAGCAGATCATATTTCACCAAATAGAAGTGTTTAATCATTTGTGCTAGATCAGATGTAAATAAGTGTCTCTGAGAAAAACTGATGGTTTTGAAAGACACATCATTATGTGCAGTAGAGCTTTTACTGTAAAAGAGGAACCAGCTCTCAAAATGCTAGTTTTGAGCGTACTTATCACAAAGAGCAGACACTTATCCTTGTGTTGAATGTATCACTTTGACATGTTATCTAACAAGACTGGGCCACAATCATAAGCAAGCCATATGAAAAAAGACTTTATAAAGCATCCTGGAGATGGAGGATTTGCTTTTATAATGTGCACATTGTTACAAACATTGTTTGTTTTGTCTCAAGTCACGTCCCAGTTGTCCTAAAGACCTCATAATGTGATTTGACCTGATGAAATGTCCTTTTTACAACATAAACAGTAACAAAGTAATGGGAGTATAGTTAAATCACCATAACATTACATTATTAGTAAATGCTTAATTTCAGTTGTTCCATTTTTTTTCCAAACTAGAAAACGTTGACCAAGATCACTGTGACCACCAAACTGACATGCAGTCAAATCCTTTATGTTTAGAGAGACACTTAAAAAACGTCTTTGCCCAATCCGACAGGAAATGAGATTTGGGTTTTCGAAACAAAACAAAGTGCCACCCACTCAATAAAAATCATGTGGTGCAAACATAAGCAGGTATTTATCCAGTCCTCATTAAATAACAAAAATTATTCAAGCTCACATCCACATCAGGAAGGTGGCGGGTCTGGAGTCAAGTAAGTGTTACTGAATAGAGATTGTAGTCAAATCAGATTTACATCTTTAATGTGTTCAAAAAAGCACAAATTAAATTATTATTTTATTACTGCACTTTTAAGAACACAAACAGAGGCATCCTTATCCTGCAGGAACCATTGCATTCCTTCATTGCATACATCCTTAAGTGGGTTTATGCCAGAGGTATCCTGTAACAGTGGCCACAGCAGCCACCTGCACCTGTCTGTGAAATGTTGCAAGGCACTGACACCTAGTGGGTCTACACTGTCAGTATTACATTTCAAAGAACAATAGGTCCTTTGTGTCAGCGATTTTTTTACAGTGAGAAAATACAAAAGAGAAAAATGTCTTGACACATAAGGCATTGTGACCACAAATACAATCTCAGCAATCTTCTCTTGATTTTAGGGCCTCACCACCATTTTATGTATTGAGGCTGGCAGCTTGAAGAGAAACTGCTTTTAATAAAACTGCTTCATTTTCTGAAATGAGCCTGTAGGCAGACAAAATGTAATTCTTTAACATGCTTTGTTCTGTGTTAATTCAACCAGGTCAGTTATCTCCCCAGTTCACTCTTGGTTTGTTATTTGCACTGACGTGTTTGGCAAGACTCGAGGCGCATATTTTAGTGCTTTTAGTGTGGTTTACATAGCAACAGAGACACAACACTAAATCCTAATCTATCGAATGCTGAGATCCAGTCCAAAAATGTCCTCATACCAAAGGCTTTGCTCAATCATTTAACTGAAAACAGACATCCAGTGGAAGAAAAGGGAAAGATGTTCATACAAGACTTTCAAAATAAATGCACAAAAGAAACACAGTTTTCTTGAACTTCTCAGACATCATCAAACACACACACACACACACACACA
>JAVQJF010035857.1:0-14234 GCA_036023855.1 Gadopsis marmoratus | reverse complement strand
GAGGCAGATGAAGTGATGCACCCATCATGCCTAGTGCCTACTGTACAAGCCTGTGGGGGCAGTGCTATGATCTAGGGTTGCTGCATTTGGTCAGGTCTAGGTTCAGCAATGTTATGTGGTCAAAGAATGAAGTCATCTGACTACCTGAATATACTGAATGACCAGGATATTCCATCAATGGATTTTTTCTTCCCTGATGGCACGGGCATATTCTAAGATGACAATGCCAGGATTCATCGGGCTCAAATTGTGAAAGAGTGGTTCAGGGAGCATGAGACATCATTTTCCCATATGGATTGGCCTCCACAGAGTCCAGACCTTAACCCCATTGAGAATCTTTGGGGTGTGCTGGAGAAGACTCTGCGCAGTGGTCTGACTCTCCTATCATCAATACAAGATCTTGGTGAAAAATTAATGCAACTCTGGACAGAAATAAATGTTGTGACATTGCAGAAGCTTATCGAAACAATGCCACAGCGAATGCATGCTGTAATCGAAGCTAAGGGCGGTCCAACGAAATATTAGTGTGTGACTTTATTTTGGCCAGGAAGTGTATCTTACCCACATACACTAACTTACAATACAGTACACTATCACCACTGGAGTATGGAGATGTCCTGTATGTTCATGCTGCTGCCACAACCCTTAAACCATTGGACATCATCTGCCACATTGCCATTCTATTCATCAAAACAGCAATCACACTGTTATATGAAAAAGGTCAGAGGTCATCACTGACATCTAGAAGGCATTAACATACCTGTTACTTGTAGGCTTTTTTTCCATTTTCAATTAAATCTATAACATATAAATAACAATAACACAATAAAGGGTGCTAAAGTGCAGAGGTCTTGCGTACTTTCCGTAGCCACTGTTCATATGAAGAAAATTGAGTATTATTAAAGCACATTACACAGCCATGAGACTCGCCGTATTTGCATGTCCTGGACTCCTAATATAAACTTTCATGACTGACATTGATAAAGTTCCTTGAAATTGTAATGACGCCAAACATACATCCTCAATGCACATGGAGCAATTTAAACACGTGAGTTCCTCGTATTACGTAGCACCCAGAGGACTTCAGGGTTACCTTGTGGTTTCCGCTATAACAAGCCACTTAATAGTCACATGCAACCCAGAATGCATATATTCAGATTTAATGACAATGACCAAAAGATCTGCAGCTTCATGACTCATTCATGAATTTAAAAGTGGTTCTGTCATTAGGTGGAAATGGTAATAAAGGAAGCGTGTCAACTTTAGCATTTTAAAGCTCTTTTTTTGAGCTGAACTTTGAAGGCCACAGCTCTCAAAAGGAACACAAATAGTGCCTTGATTACTTAAAAGTAAAAACTTAAGTGTAACAATGCTTGTACAAAATGTTCGAAGGTGGACCTAAGAAGCATGTGATTGTGATAATGTCTAATCTTTGACCCCGATAATTGCATTCACAGTCAGCATGGGGCCTGGAGCATCCTAGTGTTAAAGTGGGCCATGTCCTTGGCACTTAACCATGGCAATCAGATGTACCCTGGTCATCTACTGTTACCTCATACAGTAAAGAATGCGACATGTCTGTTGCAAAATTGGTAGTGGTAGTGTGGAGTGGTGATAAACTGATAATGGCCACCAAACATTGCCTATGTTGAAGTGTATAAAGGGTGGCCTCACTCTCTTTGAGGAGGTGTCTTGTGTTCTGGTACTCCTTTCAAAATGCACAGACACGCTAGGGTCTTGCTGATGAAATCTACAATCATGCTTTCATCACAGTTTTGACTGTTGTGCTGACCTGGATGTACTTCATGAAGCGGTGGCACTTGCCACAGCGGGACAGGGGTTTTCCAGTAGCAGCAATGGGTGAAAAGGAGACTTCCATCAACTCATCCATGCCTGTAAAACACAACAGACACATCCTCGTTACTGACATGACCCTGCATTTTTACTGTTTTTGCTGATTTTGCTAACACACAATCAGGTCAGTCTATGTCCTTTCATAAGTCATTCTTGGTACACAGTTATGTAAAAACATTTTTGACAACTGAGGCATCAACATGGTATACAAGATTCAAACAGCAATTTTCTGAAGGACCAAAACTGCCATAATCAAAAACAGATGAATAAACAACTCAAAAAATAAATTACTATGCAATTAAATGCACCAAACATAATAGTAAAAATAAAATTAAAATAAATCTAAGGAAGTAGAGTGGGTTGTCCATTAATGCCAAGGTTGGCAGTTCAATCCTGGCTCCTCCTGTCTACATGTTGAAGTGTCCTTGGGCAAGACACTGAACCCTAAGTTGCTCCTGGTTGATGCCAGCACCTTGCATGACAGCTACATCACCATCAGTGTGTGAATGGGTCCATTTACCATTTACTTACAAACTTGAATGTCTATTAAATTAGGATGAGAAAAAAACATTGGGAAAGTTGGCACACCTCTACTGGAGAAGCCCGTATGCATTTAATCAATTATGAGATCCTTTTTACTAGCCTGTACTCCTAGCAGAATCAATAGACTCAAGCTAAGAGAGACCATGATTTATGGTGGTGCTACAATAAAGGGGTTGAAACAATGGTACACATGCTAAATGATGATAAAAGTAAAAAATGTATTGTATTGTATTGTCGGCAGTACAGCAAACACATCTTTCTAATCAACAAAAGCTTTAAGTGTAGCTGTTTGTTCTTCTTTTAGAGGTTCATTTAATACTGACACGATAGCTGATTCAGAAAGGCAGCCATCTCGGTTGTTTATGAAAATGCCTCAACGGCGCCCCTCTATAGGCTACAGTCATCATATCAAACCCGCCCCGTATTAGATAAACGGTTGTCATTGGCCCAACCCGGGCCAGGTGGGCTGGAAATCTGTCTGAATGGAAGGGGGACCAGATGCATCTGCTGGAGCTAATAAAACACGCGCTTGCAGATTCATCTGGTTCCCAGGCTAGTGACATTATCAAACAAAGATATTCAATATATCATGTAAGACAAAAAAGCAGAGAAGCTGAAACCATCAGATGAGAACAAGTGGAGCAACAGAAAAACATTTAGTCAAGCTCAGGTAAAGCCTGCATCCTTTTCTTGTTGAGAGGCAATCGTGTTATTCAGGTTATGTGTTAGCCTGTTAATGGCTGGTACAACAATACATTTTAGTGGTAATTAAATTCCCAATACCAAAACCAAATAATTTTACCAGCACTACCAGTGCTGTGACAATGCTTTGGCACAACATTCTTGTGGCTGAACTAACAACAGATAGTGACTGTGAAGTTGTCTCAACTTGCATTATTTGTTTTGTGATGTTAGTGAATAGTAAGTGAAACCATGTTATATATTTACAGATAGTGACTGTGAAGTTGTTTCAACTTGTATTATTTTTTTTGTGATGTTAGTGAATAGTAAGTGAAACCATGTTATATATTTAAAAAGACCATCATCACTAGGGTTTTCACAATGTTACCCTTTATATACACACAATCCCTTAAAAGAGCTTGTGACAATGTGCTCTTTTGGCTGTAATAAACTTACTGGTGATGGAATCCACAAAATAATGAAACTTCCTCTTGAAGATATCCAGCGTGTGCTGCAGGACCTGCTGGTAGTTGGCTTTACCCAGTGCAATAAGGTTCAGCTGCTTCTCCACAGCGCTGCGTATGGTGGGGAGCACAAGCTCTGCATCTGCAAAACACACACACAACCAGCAAATTTAATGGCATTCTATAAAAGCCTTGCCCAATGATCTGGGATTGGCTCCAGCCCCCCCTTCGGGATAAGCGGTATGGATATTGAATGAATGAATGAATCTATAAAAGCCACTCACAAATTTAAATTCTCACTATTAAAATGGCTCATGTATTTTAATGAACTGGACTATTCTGTCTGGTCCCATGTCACAAAGGGTTGATTATATGGGACTACCTGCATAAGTTGACATTATCCAAAGATGATTCAGCAATGTTCTAGAAATCAATGAAACAATCAATGCGCCGCTACAAATCTACATAAAGAGAATTACAATAATATAAGGAAAATTACCTGTCTTATAGTAGCCATGTACCAGGACAATACCCAGGTTGGTTGGCTTCAACTTGCGTCCATTCTCTACTGTCACATAGTTCCTCTGGCAGACATTGTTGATGTGGACAGGGATGCTGGCATCAGTACCTGGACAACAGAGGACAGAAGCCAACATGTATGTGAACTGTCAACAGATGAATGCTGTCATGCTCTTGTAGTGTTTAAAAATACCCACGTTAAGTAGTGAGCATTGACTTATAGTAATTTACATATATAAAGGCCAGAAAAAAAGACCTAATCAGCCAAGTGTAGTCCTTGACTAGACTTGAATTAGTGTAGGTGACCAAGAGAGGACTGCCTGAGAAATTGACATCACTTAGTCACTACAGTTCTTTGAGTTTTATGCATGTTGAGTCCAAATGAGACCCAAGCAAAACATACAATATAGTGACCACGTGACATATTAATATTATAAATATTAAGTGATATTAAGACACAGCTTGTTGAAGATTTCAATGCAAGGTTCTGAATACATGCCATTCTAGGGACGTATGTACAGAACAGATAGATAAAAAAAGAAAATGAAAATCAATGGACCTAGTGGTGAGATTGTTGCATCCAAGGTCAAGAATTAATATGAAACCTAAACTTTTATGAATACGGAGGAAGAGTCTTTAAACCTGCAATAATCTTTTGGTCACTTGGGGATGGTTGAAACAAGCTATAAACACAACTCATCCACCTGATGAATGTCCAACTTTCACTCTCCTTTCAGCTCTGGTTTGGTCTTGACCAATTCCTGAGGGAAATATCTATCTTTTTAGCTGCTAAATGCTCCACTATGTTCTCCTACCAGTCTCTAACTTGGTTATAGAATGTGAATTTGGACATTTACATTTCACAGAGGTTAAAATTGAAAATAATCAAGCTGCACTGATTCAATTAATTTGAATTTAATATGTGTCTAATGTCTAATGTGAAAGTCACTCGTGACAAACGCATAGAAAATGCAGCTGTTTTCAGTGAAAAAAGCACTGATGAATCCATTGTGAATAATAGCACCAAACAGAGACCTCGAGTGGCAAAAAAACAAACAAACAAAACAATGCTGCTTTAATTTTAAAGTCCATCTCTTTAAGATATAAATAGCAATTATGTCCACCAGGCATTGCTGAGGTATACCAATGCCATGTTTCTCCATGAGGGTGATGAGTTCGGCTTCGGTCAGGTAGTCTGGGGGGCTGGTCTGCTTTTCCACCAGCTTGATCTCGTCTACTGTGAACGTTTCGCCACGCTCACAAGCTGGCATGGCCTCTTCCAGAGAGATGCCCTGCCACGGCATCACTACTGTGTAACCTGGGAAAAGAATATAAAGTAGTGATTAAAGTAGTGATTTATTAAATCAGGTTTCACCATCACCACGTAAGGAATGCCTGTTTGGTATTCAAGAAGTGAACAAAATGTGTGACTATGCTGGCTTTACCTGGTGATATCAGGGTTTTGCCACTACATGAGAAGCCCTCTGTGCCAATGTTGAAGTCTATGGTGGTCTGTAGATACTTGCAGTCCTGACTGACCGTAGCAATAAAATGACGTGTGATGTACTCGTACAGTCGCCAGCCATCACTTCCTGTGAAAACGCAGAAGAGGAAGAACCTGGTTTAGAGGCTAAACATGAAAAGCAGTTAAAGCAGTTTTTCCTTGCCACTGTCGCATAGAGCTTGCTCATTGTAGAATTGTTGGTCCATACATATAGAGTTGGTCTAGACTTGCTCTATATTCACAAGTGCTATGAGATAACTCTGTTATGATATAGCGCTATATAAATAAAACTGACTTGAATTGAAAGGGGCCATGTAAGAATCTAAAGGTCAGAATGGGTCATTGTCCAATACAGTTGAAAGCCAAACTGATTATAGATGTTCCAAGCGGCCACAGTTGAAATGCACATATAGAGACTGAGATACAGTTTCACAAGTCTCCACACATCTGCATTAGATAATAATTTCAAAATATTCCTAAAATAACTGGCATTTCTTTTATCAGCGTTGTTTTGTGACTTTATCCAATTTTGCAAAATTGAAATTCATTACACAATTTGTTCTGTATTCCCTTATGTTATCAGATTATAGGGACATCTGTCTGTATGTCCTGATAATGAAGAGAAGATGGTCAGTCAGCTGCTTATTCTGTTATACTGTAGATTCAACCTCACTGTCAAGAGTTTTCATAGAGACTATTTCTGTGGTAGAAAGTAGTTCGAAATCAGTGTGATCAGTGATCAGTCCCATCCTGAGTAATTGGGACACCACTTCTGGTAAGATATTGACATTGCTACCCAATGTTTTAATTCCCCACAGCAAACAATATTCCATATACCACCATTGTATTGGGGTTGAGGCAGAAATCTCAAATCTGGACAAATAAAACCAAAACTATCTGCATGGATAGATACCCAGAGGTAAAATGGGGGGAAAAAATTGTAATTTGGGTAAAATGACTCTTTAATCAATTAGATTAGGTTGTGTCTGGAGATCAGTGCAAAAAGTCGTAAAAATATGCCCTGTCCATCCCCGGTACAATAAAATATTTATTTTGACAGTTGGTGTCTTGCCCTTGCTTTTTGCTGTCAAAGGTGATGTTAATGATTTATTATTCATTATCTATTTAGCTGTATGACTGACCCAATTCCCCTTCTGAGGCAGCACGCATGGGAGTGATAGGTGGATGGTCTCCAGCATCAGTTCCTTTCCTGGGTCGGTTTAATCCAGTTGAAAGCAGAGCCTTCACCTGATGGAGATACAAATTTACATACATTTTTGTACATTTACATTTAAGCCCCATATTCTAACTACCTGTCTGTGAGCATAAATACAATGAATATATTGTCCTTGCTGCTAGCGTTTAATGTATCGGGGCGTGAATCTTTCCTTGGCTCCACAGTAGCCCTCACCTCCTCTTCCCAGATGGGATTGTTTTTCTGCTGCTTCAGTGTTTCCTTCAGGTCGATGTTCTCTGAATAGTGGGTTGTCTCAGTTCGTGGGTAGCTGATGTAGCCCTGTGTATACAGGCGCTCTGCAATCTGCATGGTATGCTGGGGTCCCATTCCTGAGACATAAAAAAGTGTTTTTTCTCTTCTTTGTTATGCCCTCACATAACTGAGAGCTGTAGCTCTCTGATCTTACTGGGTCTCAGTCTGAAAAAGGTTGATGGCTGGACTCTGTCAGAATACTGGACTCTACATTAGTTTTATCCTATGGTAGATTAGTTGCATCTTTCCAAAGATTTTAGACAGTTTTTTTTTCTTTTTTAAAGAACAAGGTTGGTGATGTTCGATATTGTTGTCATTGTCAACAAATCCCAGCTACTTCACTGTGTGTGAATAGGTGAATGAGACTAATCTGAACCGTTAAGGTTGAAACGTGCTATATAAGTGCAGTCCATTTAGATCCTACTGAAAGGTTTATCTGCGTGTATCCAAACCCTGATAAATTATCTTACTGCTTTGTGCCATAGAGCTCCATTGATGTCCAAAAACTACTGAAAAACATCAATGAGCCACTGAGTGACATATTCCTTCATCACCATGAACCCACACACAGTGTAGTTTATTTGGACTCAATCCCACACACCCCATCCTGCTGCCCCTAAAAGTCACAGGAGCACCAAATGTGGATTAAATGATCGGCAATTCATTTTTAATGCAGTTCCAGCTTCTCAATTTTGAGGAATGGTTACTCTTCTCTGAATAGTTAACTGAATACTTTTAGATTTTTGGTTGTTGGTTGGGGAAAAGACGCTGTCTGATGACATCACCTTGGGCTCTAGAACATTGCGATTGAGAGTTTTCACTATTATTTTACATTTCTTTGACCAAACTAAATGGATTAAATCAAGAAAATAATCAGATTTACTGATAATCAAAATAATCAATAGTTGCAGACTGAATCTAAACAAAGCAACTCTGAACATCAGCACTGACCTAACAGTGACAGCATATCAACACACTATTACGTGTCTATAGGCTTCACAAATTCCCAAATATTACTTTAATCCATTTCACTAGTATGAGGAGAACTAATAGTTATATGAAAATTGACAACTGAAAAAATATGACTGATGAAATTGTGCTTATGTTGATGTGAAAATACCTAAGGCAGAGCTGGCCACTCTCAACATCTCCACTGTGTTTAAGGCCTGGGGCCTCTGCTTGGTCTTCTCTTTCTTACTCACAGAATCCACCTGTATTAAGAGAAGTATTATACAGCTTAAATCAGAGGTCAACTGACGTGAGCTCCAATTCTGGTTGACCGTGACTTGGGTGAATTCATCAGGTGGTGGAAAATTACTTATGTAACAATTTACATTACAAAATCTCTTACCAATTTTTGCCAGTTTAAGTTTCCTAAATCTCTTGTGATTTGAAATACAGGAAACTTTGTTTCAAAAATTAGACTCAAGCTGCCTTAAAATTAATTTGGACATTCTACTCTTTACAATCAAATTTCCTCAATCTTCAACAGGATCATAGCCTGACCAATGCAGGATTTTTAGGCCAATAATGATATTAATACTTAACATGAAGATATATCCACCAATATTCATTCATAATCTTTTTTGGACAAGGTTCCCTTAAATGTGCTGTGGAGTGGGGAAATTATGTTTTGGAGACATTGTTTCTAAATTACCTCAACCATATGTTTTGCATTTCTCTACTGCAATTCCTTATATCAGAGAAATATATCAGGCAGGCTGTTTTATCTTACGGTGAATGCTTCCTAGTGGAAATGCACTGCCACTTTTCTGCCAGTGGGCAAGGGCTTGCACTGTTATTTAAAATGTGAGATTACCTTCCTAGGGCACTGACAAAAAATAAATTGCCAAACAAGGAACAGATCGTCATTTTGGCAAATGTGCCTATTTGCAGTCTGTACAATAAATATGAAGCTATAGCCAGCAGCCGGTTAGCCACAAGTCTAAAGGCAAGGGGAAACAGCCAACCTGGCTGTGTCCAAGGGTATCAAAATCTGTGTACAAGCACCTCCAAAGCTCAATGATTAAAGTCGTTTTCACAGCTATAGTTGGTTTGCTCTTGTATGAATCAGATGATGAGTTTGTAAACTTTATACGTTTTCCTGTCTATTTGGTTCAATTCACACAGACAAATCCAAGTGAACTAAAATGCATCACTGCAAACCACGTGAGAATGTTCACTCTGCTTATTGGTAAGATGTGTCATTGTGCCTAAATAAATAGGAAATATTTAAATTCTTAATTTCTTCAATACTGAGAGCAGAACCAGTAACGTCAGAGCTTATCAATACTGCCCGTTTTATGCCGGAATTTGACACCCATCCCTAGGCTATATTTGTCATACTTTCAACCTAATGTAAAACATACGGCAGACACATTAAAATTATATAAAAAATTAATAAATACCTGGGCCTCCCTGGATGTCTTAGCCAGGTTGACGAACATCTGACCCACCTCCCTGTCGAAGACTCTCACCCTGTTCCAGTCCAGTGTCAGTTGGCTGTCCTTTCCTCTGAACACCTGACCAAAACACAGCATGTCTCTCAATATAGCACCCAAGGAAGAGATCAGTGTTGCTGTGTCTGGGGGAGTGAAACAGGGGATTTACCTTTGCCTGGAGAACCCAGTAAGTTTCCGGTTTAAAGGACTGGATCTTGTCATGGCGTTCCACACAGAAGCCTAGGGTTGGGGTCTGGCATGGTCCAAATGAGATCAAGGAGGCGTCTAGATTGCCATATTTGCCCTGGAAATATTTGGTCTGAAACCTGAAAATATTTGATCAACAAAAGACAGGCTTAGGGCCTGTGCCTGTGGACACAGGCCCAGCGCCCTGCCAGCACTTTTTTACCAGAATATAATGCTATGTGGACACACGTACTCAGATTACATCCATTATTACCTTAGGTCAGTTGTGTGCAAAGTCGGGTAGCAGGGAATCAACCATGTGTCATCCTGAACAAGGAGTTTGATGAAAGTTTGAATATAATTTTTATTTAATATACAGTTCTGACGACTTAAAATTTTGAGGAGGATGCACATCACCCACTTGATACAGCGATAGGCCAGCAGAGGTAACAAAAGAGCCAGGGTTGAGCTTCTCTCTCAAACTCTCATTTTTCATTCTTTAAACAACTGCTTCTGTCACTTTCCAAATTCATTGCGCCTCGCCTTTCTCTGTGATGGCTATTTGGAATAGCTATGAACACTTTGGCCTTCCAAAGTACCTGGACGAGGCATGATACGAAGTTGTTCGTTCGAAGTCTTTAGTCTGGTCTCCTAACTAATTATGAAATGGCATTGATCGGTATTTGTTATCTTTACATACACCTCTGGAAAAAATTAAGAGACCACTCCAAATTTTCCAAAGTTCATTTTACTCAAACGCATACCTATAAATAGTAAAACCAGAGAACTGATAATTTTGCAATGGTCTCTTAATTTTTTCCAGAGCTGTATTTTACATTTAGCAGTTTGTCCACATGGTTAACTCCACATCTTTCTCTCTCTTCAGACACACAAAAAGCGCAGAGCTCGTTTTGTCTCTCAGAATTTCTTTTGTCAGATCTCTACTTTGAACTAGTAGAGCCAAACATGCCAAAACCTTTAGGAAAGAAAAAGGCCATAATTTTCCAACATGATTTAGGCCCAAGAGCTAGTGGGACTCTCCTGGTACAGAGCTGTTCAAAGGAAAAGTTAGTTACAAGTTTGTAAAAATTCGGAAATTGATATAGATTTGCTCATTTTTAAAATTCGGAATAAACACGATTTCTTGGGTGCTACGACCAGACAGCTGCAGGAAATCTGGCAAAGGTGGCTGTATGTGGCAGAACCCGTGTGTGGGAGGCCTCTGTAGAAAGCAGGTGTACCGTGTGAAGGCACAGCCGATGCGCAGATCCAGCTCCTGACGTGCATCTACTGACAGGGCTTGATTGTGGTTGGGCTCTCCCAGGCGGTTCATGGCGTTCCAGATGTCAGTGTCAGTAATGGAGCTGAATTTGGCACGGTAAATGCTCTGCTCCCTGACACTCCCCTTGTTTATCACTGGCTGGATGGCATCCAGTACCTGGGAGGCAAAAGAAATAGTGACCGAGTGGTAGAATGATCAAAATATAATTAACAATGTTTGCAGGCACAGTAACAGCTTTCCATATGATCGAAGACCTTAGTCATCACCTCAGTCAACTTCACTTGATTTTGGAAGCAGGAAAAACACAGCTGCACTGGCTTCTATTGGTGGGGAGGTCTCTTGGACCTCATACCTGACCACACCCAACATTACAGCTGGTTGTGGTCACATGTGCTCTCTTGTATTTGCGATTCCCAGCTGTGATGCAGGGTGGTAGCAGGACGGTGTTGGCAGGGCCATTCAGATTATTAGACTGGTTGAAGTTATTCTTTGAAGCTACAATAATCAAAATTTTTATATGAACAATGGGTCAAATGACAATATACTATATATATTCATAGAGATTAACCTACAGAGAATTATCTGCAACTCTGCAGTTCCTCTCAGCTCTATGAAGCATTATAGCCTCTTTTAGCTTATCGTCTTGGTTTTATGGTCACTACTTTAATGTTTTGGTTCAGTCTTGGTGCACTCATCCATCTTGTTTCCAGAAGCAGCAGGCAGCTGTTTTCAGTGAAAAAGCTCTGAAGTAAATTTACTCAAGTACTGTAGTACATAAATGAGTAAATTTACTAACATGAGAATATCCCATTTGTGCTACTTTATACTTTTACTTCCCTGTATCTAAAGGAGGAAATATACTTTTACTGCACATTTTAATGTAACCAAAGCTCTGCTTTTTGAAACTATTCATCCCAGCTGACCCTGAAAACTTATGAGAGCAAAGGCAACAGCAAACTATTAAATAGCTATGAAAAACTCAGTCATTACAAAATCTCATGTGTCAAGACAAACAGATTTCATTTGATACCCCATTTACACCTAGCATTAAAATGCGACCCGTGTCTGGATGTTATCCGATTAAAGAAAACACATGTTAATGCCAGGTGTAAAAACATACAAAATGCATTGAGACTGGAATGCAATAACCATATTTGATGACTAGTCAGTCATCCCCGCCTTATTCATTTGCATATTAAGATCTCAATCAACACAATCATGATAACAAGAACACATTTTAATACCAGGCATAAATGCAAACACCCATGATTGGATGTCATTATCCAGATAATACAGTTAGGTCCATAAGTATTTCAACAGTGACACAAGTTTTATACTTTGCCTCTGTACACCATCACAATAGATTTGAAACAAAGCAATCAAGATGTGATTGAGGATTTCAACTTTAATTCAAGGGCTTAAACAAAATAATAATAATTACATTACAATAACATAAATATATGGATTATTTTTTATATTTCATTGAAAATCCTTTTCTGTCAATGACTGCCTGAAGTACGGAACCCATGGACATCACCAAATGCTGAGTTTCCTCCTTTGACATGCTTTGCTAGGCTTTTACTGCAGCCGCCTTCAGTTGCTGCGTGTTTGTGGGCCTTTCTGCCCTCAGTTTTGTCTTCAGTATGTGAATAGCATGCTCAGTTGTGTTGAGGTCAGGTGACTGACTCGACCATTGAAGAAAATTCAATTTCTTTGCCTTGAGAACAATTCGCAGTATGCTTTGGGTCATTATCCATCAGTATGGTGAAGCACTGTTCTATCAGATTTGCTGAATTTTTCCGAATCTGAGCAGATAGTATAGTCCTATACACTTGAGAATCCATCCTGCTACTTCCATCAGAGTACAGAGGCAAAAGTACAAAAATGGTGTCAATGTCCAAATACTTATTGACCTATCTGAATATCCAGACACAGGTCATGTGTTAATACCAGGTGTAAATGAAGCCTGAATTACCTCAAAACAGATGTTTTCCCCTTCTTTGTCACAGTCCAACCATAAAACCACGTAGTCACAGCCTCTGGCTTCAACCTGACATGACACATGACAAACTTGCGTGACATGACATGACAGCTGATTATACAGAATGCAGAAAGCACTAATGTCTTGTAAAAACCAGGATCCAGGGTCAACCTCTAAAACGTACCTGGAGGAACTTGATCATGTTGAGTTTGGGGTTGGCCTCCTTCTTTTCTGTGGGAGCTATGCTAAAGAGTTCTGCAGGGTCGACCTTATCCCAGTTGTTGTACTTCCCTTGAAAAAGCAGGATCAAGCTCTTAAACAGTTAAAAGTAAGAAATTATGAGAAAT
Source organism: Gadopsis marmoratus (assembly GCA_036023855.1). Lineage (NCBI taxonomy): Eukaryota > Metazoa > Chordata > Actinopteri > Centrarchiformes > Percichthyidae > Gadopsis > Gadopsis marmoratus. The sequence goes on along the minus strand of JAVQJF010035857.1, from coordinate 943 downwards.
CCTAATCAAGAGTTAATGGGACATAAGACATAATGGGACATCCAATTAAGAAGTTGGAAGTTTAAGATGTTGAAGAAGTCACAATTGGGGATGCACAGATCCGATGTTTCCATCCTGATACTGATTCAATGACTGAACTCAGTTTATTTGCTGAATACTGCAAATTTTCACACTTCCTAACTGCGTAAACTAAATGGTGACTAACACATAACTTCTCAACTATTGGTGGATACGTTTATACATTAGCATTCATGTTAAGCTTGTCTGTTTTACATTGGTGTAGATAGTTTGACTTATTGAAAAAAGACAATTCACTCTTAAAACGTAGAGTGACTAATCAGGAATAGAATTGTCAACACTTCTGGTTTCACAGTAAAGGCCTACCATCTTAACAGTAACAGCTTAACATTCAAATAAATGCATTGTGTAGTACGTGCAGGATGATGGAAAACAGTAGCTTAAAAAGTTACTTTGCTCCAGGCTGAAAAGCATTGTTTCACTGCCCTAACTGTTTAAATGTTTTCAGGTGTAGTCTGAAGTGTGCTTTATGCACCTGTGATGACAATTATGGAATGATAGGAGTGCCACAATAAAGAATAAATATGTAAATAAAAGAATATCACAATAAATGTGGAAACATAAAGAGAAATAAATAAAAGAATAAAATAATACGACAATAAATGTGGAAATATAAAGAAAAATAAATAAAATAATAAAATAATACGACAATAAATGTGGAAATAAGACAATAAATGTTTATTCTTTTCCATTTTGCTTTTTCTATTTCCACATTTCTTTTGTCTTTTCTATTTCCAAATTGTCTTTCTTCCCGTGCCTTCCCCGCTACCACACTTACACTGCGCATGCGCGAGCCCTCGCGTGTGTTTGCCTCGCTTTTTAACGAGGCAAACACACGCGATTATGCATTTATATGAATAATATA
>JAVQJF010035855.1:0-13289 GCA_036023855.1 Gadopsis marmoratus | reverse complement strand
ATAAGCTTTATCAAAAAGGAAAGTCTTAAGCCTAAATTTGAGGAGGGTGTCTGTCTCCCATACACAGACTGGAAGCTGGTTCCACAGGAGAGGAGCTTGATAGCTGAAGGCTCTGGCTCTACTTTTAGAGACTCTAGGAACCACAAGGAGCCCTGCATCCTGGGAGCGCAGTGCTCTAGTGGGGTAGTAGGGTACTATGAGCTCTTTAAGATATGATGGTGCCTGACCATTAAGACAGAAACCTCGAGCAGAACCAGGCTCCTGGTGGGGGTGAGGGGAAGGATTTTAAATTCTATTCTGGATTTTACAGGTAGCCAGTGTAGAGACGCCAGTACTGGAGAGATATAATCTCTTTTCCTGGTTCTTGTCAGTGCCGCAGCATGCATCTATTGCAGTAGAGTTGAGGAACTGTGTAATTGTCCTACCCAAGACCCCATCACTTAAAGGTGACAAAATAATTATAAAAAAATAATTTTGTCAACATTTCAACTAATTTAACGCCTTTATTTTGAAAACCGGCCAAACGTCTTCCGTTTTTGTGTCAGTCTCCATCTTGACAGTGGTACACCGTTAGCTATGGACGGAGCAGCAGCACAACAAGTGATGTGTTTCAGCTCGTTTTAGCCGCTGACAGTATGAGATAAGATGGAAACTGTAACGACGGATTGTTCTGCGGCTGAGGAGGACGAATGTTCAGACTCGGAGGTTTTGTGTTTGATGAGAGTCGGAAGGAATTCAGACTGGCTTCGCTTGTTCGAAAACACAGAGGTGCAGTCTGCTAATGCTAGCTAACTAGCTAAGTGTGCCTTTATATTAACCCTAAAACCTGCTCAGTTTCACGGTAGATTCAGATTTTTCACATAATATATATTCCTCATGCAGGGTTCAATTTGTAGTTTTCCTTAGCTTGGCGTTATCGAAGAGCATGTGTTTTAATGAGCTAAAACAGCTAGCTAGCTAGCCGACTTACTGTCTTGTTTGTGATATTTGCTTGTGACTGTCCAGGTCACCATTGGACGTGGTGTGGATGTAACTTACCAGCTGTTGTCTCCAAGTTGCCCTCTGATGATCTCCAGACTGCACTGTACTTTGAAGCAAAGGGAAGATGGCCAGTGGACAGTGACAGACAGGAAGGTAAACAAGCTTTCTCACCTGCACAATGATGAATATTGCATTCTCTTTTATTAGTCATGTTTGATTGATTTTGCTACATAAACAAATACAAACCTTCTCTGATAAGCAAGATGGGAAAATGATAATAATGGACCTTATGATGACAAAGGAACTTCCTGTTGTTTATGTTGTCCTTGACAGAAACCCTGTGATTCTAATATTAGTAACATCAGCATGTGTGAAAATCTGACTTTCTCCTCAACATATAACAGACACTTGATATGTTACACTGTCTTATGTTAGTGCAAAACCTCAGAATATTACATTGCATTACATGTTACAGGTAAGTGGTCACTGAGTGTATGTTCTTAATATCCCCTTGTGAGTATTATATCCACCTGCAGCTGAAAAAGATATTGTCGCTTTTGCTTTTTTTTGTCAAGAGTCTCAACGGCGTGTGGGTGAATGGAAACCGCTTACCTGCCGAAGAAGCCCATCAGCTGAGGCTCGGAGACTCCATACAACTTGGGGTTCCTGTAATTGGAACCACGGTGGAGTTTGACTACATCCTCGTCCAGCGGCCCCTCAAAGACATTAAACTCTACCTGGAAAAGGGACACAGAGAGGGTGCTAGAGCAGCCCATGTTCCCAAGAAGCCCAAGAGGAAGTTGGCCATGGAAGAAGTTGAGCCGTCTACCTCAAAGCCCAAGCTCTACCGCTGCTCTTCTGCAGACAAGTCGTTTGCAAAGCCCTGTCCTCTGTCACCAGCGAAACACCAGCAGAGGCTCAGTCACACACATCCAGGGGAAACTGGATCCAGCAGACTAGTCCACGAAGTAGCCCAGCCCTCAGATGGCTCCAGCACTTCGTGTGACCTGGACAACTTGCAGATGTAAGCCGTCAGTTTGTGCCTCTCATGTATTGACATTACATTCAATTCGCAGAGCTAAGCATCAGTTTTTCTGAGCGATATATCCATCGCAATCTTTTAAAAACACCTAAACGTTGTTTGACCTAAGGTATTTTCAGAGTCCTTAAATACTTTTCTGCCCTTCTGGATCCCAATGTATTCTAGGACTGCAACTAACAATTATTTTCTTTATTGAATTTAGTCTATCAAATATCAGAAAATAGTGATAAATGCCCGTCTCAGGTTCTGAGATTTTCAAACAGATTTGTCAGACCAACAATCCAAAAGCAAAATATGTTATATAAACAGAAAATCCTCACAGTTTTAATATTTAATATATAATGTATTAATACATGTACCTGATTAGGGCTTAGCTTTTCATGTTGTTTTAATGTTGTAAAAATTAATTTAATCTTTATCTGAAATATAGTGTTGATAAATGAGAGGAACAAACTGTGGCTGAGACACACCATTATATTCCTTTTTGGCTACAACCAGCGAGCTAAAGATACTCACTTTTATTATGAATAGAAAATCTGATCTCCCTTAAGGTTTTTTTTTTTTCTCTCTCTCTCTTCTCATTTATTTGTGTTTGCAGGTACAGCCAGAACATTCTGCTCCTGAGGGAGCAGGTGGACGACACACAGAGGCAGGTAGCCTCGCTAGGGGAAGAGCCCCGGAAGACTGACCCGCTCAAAGAGGAACAGGTCCGGGAACTGCAGGGCCAGCTGGAGACCCTCAGAGCCAAGATGCACCGGATGGAGACGTTAGAGAAGTCCTTTAGTGAAACTAAGAGGCAGCTAGAGGTGAGAGATGTTTCTATATTTCCTTTCGTAGAAGGAATACAAACAGAAAATAGTGCCTTAAGATAATTATTTTAATCTGATCAATTTTTCCACGTAATCCCTGTGCTATATGTGTGTTTTTGGTGATTTGAGTGACCCAACCATATAATGCTGCACGATATGGCAAAAGCAACTTAAAATATTGACATCAAAAGAAAAGCTAGTCTTTTTTTCCACTCATTTATGTGGTGATGATAATGTAAAGATAACACAGAAGGCTGTACGTGTGAGTAACAGTGACACTGTCACCTTTTCCTTCATATCAAACGCCTAAAGTTTCTGTTCTGTTTGTGGTGGGGGCCAACAGATTGTGATGCATATATAATTCCTAAAAACGCAATCCTTGTATGAATGACTGCTAAACACAAAATATTCTCTTTAATCAAAGTGTTACCTTTTATGTATTTAGGCAGAGAAAACACAGCAACAAGAGGAGCTTTTGAAAAAACTGTTGGAAGATGCCTTGCAAGAGGTATGTGGCACAAAACAGGAGCTTTTAACGATTGTTACACCGGTAATACAAACAACCAAATGCAGAATTTGTAGTGTTAAAATGTGATGTATGAACATGTTGAAAAGTAGTCTTTTAGATTGCTCTTGTACATGTGAAATTGACATTTTTGAAATGGATTTATTTTTTTTTAAATTAGTGAAACTGTTTCCTACGTTTTTAGCAAAAGAAAGTACTAGGTGAACTTGCACTTTCTCGGCAAGGCTTTGAAGAGATTCTCTTGGCCAAAAACAAAGAGCTGGAAGTGACAAAGGTATGGCTATATTCATAGTCACTTAAGTATGCTTTTTGCACAGTTTGGCTTGACGTCGGCAAAGCTTTATTCATTTATGTATCTATTGTTGCAGGAGGAAAAAGAAAAGGCGAGGGCCCAAAAGGAGGAAGTAGTTACGCAAGTGACTGAAGTCCTGGAGAACGAGCTTCAGTGCATCATCTGCTCCGAGCTCTTCATTGAGGTAACATTAAGAGTCAGTTTAGCAGGGTGTTGGAAATTATATCGTCTTTGCTGTTCTCATCTGCTGTATTTTATTCCATCGTGCAAATCTTTGACTTTTACAAAGGAGTACAACAGGTACAAAAGCTGAATACAACACTTGTACAATAAAATTAATGTTTTAATCTGTACTGATATCGTCTACAGGCAATCATCCTGAGCTGCGCTCACAGCTTCTGCTGTCACTGCATCAAGCAGTGGCGCAAAAAGAAAGACGAGTGTCCCATCTGCCGACAGGCCATCCAGTCCCAGACCCGCTGTCTGGCCCTGGACAACTGCATCGACAGCATGGTGGAAAACCTGAGCCTGGACATGAAGGCGAGGCGGCAGATGCTCATCACTGAGAGGAAAGGTGAGAGGTGTGTCATTAGAACAGTGTCATTAGTATCCTCCAGCTAATACAGTTAGAGAAGCAGCTTTTTTAACTTATTTTTGAAGAGAAATGTGAACAGGGCAGAGAACGAACAGACACAGTCGACGTCATACATAATAATAAGAACCAGTTTACTGTGTTTTAAAGATTACCATCCCAGTGTTTTCAGAGAAAACATTTATAACACAAACTGCTCAAAGTAAGTTTTCCTTGTTTCAGAGAAGCAAGCTTGTGACCATGATGTCATCAGCTCAGGTTAGTGGACAGCCTTGAAATGTCTTGGGGGGGGGGGTCGTTCAGTGTGTACAGGCACAGATAAGAGTCAGTCTGATTGTTCAACAGGGAGACGTTCAATAATATGTCATCCTTTTGTGGTCGTGTGGTGGTTTATTATTGAAACACAGATCCTTGAACTCATCAATGACCCTGCATGAAGGTGCTCTGATGTTGCCTCTTGCATTTGTTTCTGAAGTTACAAACCCAATGTATGACTTTCAGATTGTATATTTCACTGATGTTTAACTCTTGTACAAAATACTCTACCTTGGTTTGCATTTAATATCAAGTGAAATGGGATCAGCATCTGTCCCAGATGGAGTTCTTAAATACTCGACACAAAATATGCTTTTATTTTGAAACAATATAGGGTTTGTTATACTAAAACACTGGAAATTTGTCTCAATTAGACAAGAACTGTGTCAACGTTTGACCTTTTGATTTAGAATATTTCAATGTGTTAACATACTGCTGTCAAGATAATGCTTTGCTCGTTATTAAAATACTTTTTCCATTGGGATGAACGTCATGGTTATCGCCCTCAAATTTCAGTTACAGAACACACATCAAACTATAGTTGTGTGGCCATGATGTAGCTGAGGGTTGTGCACAAGTCACCACATGGATGACCCATATAGCATTCATATCTGACTGAAAGTGAATTTACTAGAAAAGGTGTGCAATGCCACATTCATCAGATAAAGTGACTGGAGAGCCTTGACGTGCCTGGGTGAGCTCGGTGATTAATGTTCCTTTCGCCCTCGGCAGGAACTACTGAAGTGTCTCTGAGCAAAGTGCTTCACCCTCAGCTGGTGTGGCGAAGCTGCTCAGATGATCTGATGCAGTAAGATAAATGTGTTTTTCAAGGTGTTTTAAAGAGTATTTACACTCACTGCTTCAGCCTGTCTCGGCTTAACAGATAGATGTGAGGGAAGAAGGTGGCAGCACAATGAGGCTGATTCATGTCCTTTCTTTCTGTTGTATATTATTTTAGAAATGCTGAAATGGCAGCTGAAGTAAAAATGTATTCAGCATAAAGAGCTAAAAACAAGTACCAGTATGTATTTTTGCAATACTCCCACTATGAATATGAGGCATGATGGTGCTGAAATTGAGCTTGCATTCCCCTGATAACCAAAAGTGGAAAAATAAAAGGTATGTGCTGCTGTTAGCGAGTATATTCAAGGTGATCAGGATACAGATACAAAGCGGTTAAATTGTAGGTAAGTAAACTTTATTTCTATAGCACCTGTCACAGCCACAGTTACAACATGCTTCACAAATACGCATTAAAAGTACAATAACATACAAATACAATACTAAAAATTATTACAGGGTCGAACCAAATGCCGGTTTACATGGGTAGGTTCTTAAGAGATTTTTTAAAAACGTGGCGCCGATATGACACTGGGGAATTTCTTTCTACAGTGTTTGAGCTGAAACAATATAAGCATGAGCCTGGTTTCTCCTGAGCCTTTACCGTGGAACTTTTACCAACAGTTGGTTGCCACACATGTCAGCTCTGGAAACCAAATGTTTCAGGACTACCCTGAAATTTTTTGGGAAGGGATATATTGAGTCGGTCTAGACCTGCTCTATATGAACAAGCGCTATGAGATAACTTTATGATATGGTGGTATATAAATAAAACTCAATTGAAAAACAGGTTTTGTTTTCTTAATTCTGCAATATACTATCTAATCAAAAACAGCAACTATTCAAACAAAAATCACTGGGTGACATGTTCCTTCGTTACCGCATACACACTCCTACTGTAAATACTCACTAGAGCACCAAATGTGTTCATCCGTAGCTGAAAATGGTCCCCAATAAATACACCATTTACTCCTATGTGAGTATTGTTTGCTGAAACGTACAGTGCCCAGCTGTTTTAGAAAATCGCTAAGCCTAAAAATGAAACTACATATTTGTGACCTGTTTTTAAAGGTTTACATCTTCAGTTTGCTCTAATGGGTTTTGGGCCACATGCAGGGTAGTGAAAGTATTGAGATGAACTAATACATTGTTTGTTTTAATTTGTCGAGGACAGGAAAAATCTACAATAGTGTCAGTTAGCCTTTTTTTTTTTTTTAAGTCATGTAAATGACTTGTGAATTGGGATGATGCTGCTCTTTCAAATGTCCATAAAGAGAAACTCACTGTTTTCTTTTTCTGCTTTTTCCATCAGCTGACTGTGGTCAGGTGATGGTGATCCATGATGATGACAGCAGCAACAGTGACAGCAGCATGGTGTCCATAGACAGCAGCCTCAGCTCTGTGGTCTCTGTGGAGACAGACAGTAGCATCCACTTGGACTCGAGCCCGTCCTACATTGGTTATTCTAATGAAAGTGTTGACGACGAGTTTGAGGATTAGCCCTTTTTTCCTGTGGGCTGTAATGTGAATTGGACTTTTTGGTGTTGCATTTCCTTTTGAGTATTCATGGGACCTTTTAAGATGGTGCGCAAAGTTCAATCTCATCATGAGTCCCAAGGTTTATGTTTGTCTTTTTGTTGTCTTATTGTCTTAATTTTCAACAAAAGGAATAAAGTTTCTTCCTATGCATTTTCACAGCCATTCCTGCCTGTATGTTGTGATGCACATGTTAATTTTGTGCAAGCATTGATTAATTGTGTTAATGGTTGTAAGGTACTAGTAAATCTTATGAAATCAGAAGTTCTATCCAAAATAGTAAAAGATCTTTGATGAAGCCTGACTTCATAAGCTGTAACGGTTGGTTGGAAACAGAGAAACAGAGAACAAAACCTCTGCTGGGAGTAAAAGGACCAAACCAGTGTTTTTGTTTGTAGCCATGTTAGCAGTGTGGCTTTATGAGTGGCTATGTCCAGACACCACTTGCAATTGAGCACACACACCTCTTAACCTTTTTCTGTCTAAAGGGAAATGTATAATGAAAAGACACATTCTATTATTGATGGCCATTGTCAAAAGCAATCTCAGTGTAGAAAGGTAAGGCTGGCAGTCAAACTGGAGTGGGAGTCGCATGTAAAAATAGATATTCATCTTGGAAAGGAGCTCGATCCTTCCATCTTTTGGCAATTACACACGTGCTCCGTTGCCTAGCAACTAATGCAACAGCTCCTTGGGCTCTGAAAGCAAATGGAAGTGTGATGGCACCAGCCTCAACAGTGAAGCAGAAGGTGAAGCACGTAGTCTTTGTACTGTAGATGGAGAGTGCTGCGTTCGTCTGTGCTTCTGTAAGGGAAGGTAGAGGACTAAGAGCTTTAATTGTTCCAGAAATAATCTGCATGTGTTCAGTTCTCCCAACGTCCATATGAGCTAGCCTGCACTGTTCAGCTGTGCTCAGGTTATTTGTTGACATCCTATCAAGGAGTTCCTGGTGTCACACATGAGCATTTAAATATACAAAACTTTTATTCTAATAATTTTAATAACAAATGAACCTGTACAGTTTGTGTTTGGTGCAGGTGCAGGGGCACCCAATATCGTGAATCATCCTACGCCGACACTACCCAGAGTGCAGCTGGAACAGCAGCTCACAGACGGAGTTTGCCTCCTGTGCTGTGGATGGCTGCTGTCACGGCAGTCCATTAAAGCCAGGGTACGAGGGAAGCGTGTGTCTGCCAGGCCGTATTACATGAGGACGACAGTGATGGACTGCCTCGGGGCTACAGTAGGGGCCTCTCATTCCTTAGTCCGTCTTCCTAGAGCAACCTTATTATGTCTCTCTCTCTGTCTCTCTCCCCCCAGCCCTTCCACATGGGAAACTCAATTAGTTTTTGCTGCATCATGTACCTGCCTCCATCCATGTGTGGGCTTGAGAAAATGTAGCCCAGATAATTTCATAGTTGATGAACGTAGCTCGGGCTGAAACTGCAAGTCAATCGATGGATTGGTCGATAATCTGCGACTACTGATTAATTGTGGGACACTTTCAAGGACAGCATAGCTCAAATGTTGGTGTTTTTCTGGACTAAGATGCACTATTCACACTACATGCTTGGTAAATTAACAAAATGTTGAGTACAATTTAATTTTCATTTACCTTAAAAGGAAGCAGAATTTTACTTTATCTCAGTATTTATTTACTCCAGATTTGGTTGGGGGGATGTGGAAAATCCTATTTCACTTCTTTTCCGTGTTATTTAACAAGTCAGGATTGTCTTACGGTGTTTTTCTACCTCCCTACACTGTCGCTGTGCACCTGCTTTGTGTCGTTTGTAAGAAAGATGGAGTCACTCCAAAAGGGCCACGGTCCATATCCGTTGTCCATCTGCCAGCTTTGTAGAATCCAAATGTTCTTCACAGCATGATCAGGCTGAACACTGCAGCGCTGATGTCACACAGACCTAGAAACACACTCACCACTCACATCAGAGCTCTTGTTTTATGTCCAGTTGTTCAAATAGGACATAAAACAAGGTCATTGAATATTACTAGGCAGACCTCACTTCATTTTGTGATCTTCCCCAGGAAGCTGTATTTTATTCTTAAATTAAATGATTAATAGATAAGTGCCTTCAAGGTCATTTGTAGTTACTGGCTAGAACTGTATGACTAATTGGCAGGCTATTTGCAAAACGCTGAAAATCAGTTTTTTATTCCTGTGCGTATAATGCCTGTGGGGAAGTTGTGCAATATTCAAGTAAAATGCAGCAATTTGTAAAAGTCGGGAGTTTCCGCTTTGTTAACAGTAAAACATATACAAGGAAACCGTTTTCTGAGAACATAACTCACACTTTTGCCAACCCTATGTCACCGGAATGTCCGTTATGTGATGTCAAACACTCTTAAGTGCTAAAAGCATTTAAGTAGCACCGCGTGTTCAAGTGCACCGCGTTTCAAAAGTCCGGGGTTGAGCGAGTGCTCATATTTCCTGGGTTTCGGAAGTAAGCCAAGAGCGTCCTGTTACCAAGGGAACGGATGAAGCCCAGAGCAGCGCGCTGCAGGTAAACTAGACGAAGAAGCAGCAGGTATACGTAACGTTTGAACCAGACTAGGCCATAAAGGGTGTAGAACAAGTATTAACTGTCTGCTGGTTCACCGCGTAAAGAAGAAGCACCAAATTAAAGTGCGCTCCGATCCCTCCGCGTAGGACCCTCCGCCCCGATCCCTCCGCGTAGGTCCCTCCTTTGATCTTTCCTTGCTGTCGGTCTCTCTCACTTGTCACTCTCCTCGCCTCCCTCCTCGCCTGTACAGCACAGGTGTTTTTAAAGCGTCTCTGGCTCTGAGCACCCGGTTGTCCTGTGTTTCTAACACGCTGCAGAGACTGTAGAGACTGTCTCTGCAGCTTAGGTGGCAGCAGAACGTGTGTGGCAGCACGTTGACGTCGGCCAATAATTATTTAGGCGTTAAACGTCATTAAACAAACTCATCATCGCATAGAACCCAGTAGAAAACAAGCAAGACTCTACAGCTACACATGCCTAGATGTGCAACTTTTAGCGCGTGATTTAATGTTTCTCCTTTTTAAGAAGGGGATAGTCGAGTACAACGAACCTTCGACATCGACTCAGCTGACGCCTACAGAAAGATGAGGAGGATCATTGCTGAAGATGCAGACTGGACCCTGGCCATAGTGCCTTGTTTATCAAACCTCTGTCTGCAAAGCATCGTGAGAAACTTTGAGGGTATGCTCCTTTAATTTAAGTTCCATTATTATTACACACTTTTACACACTCACTTGTAATATCAATGGAACTTTGTGCAAAACTGAACCTGTTACAGAAAAGCCCACGTTCGAAGAACTCACACCCATCCAGAAAGACTTTGTGCAGGAGAGACTGTCTACATCCCTGAACCTGCACCTGACGGCCAACTTGATCAGTGATGGTGTCTATTGGAAGCGGTGCTGCGAGCAGCGGTGGGACCTTTGTGACGTCTCTCATTATGGCCACAGCTGGAAGCGGATGTTCTTTGAGAGGCACGCGGAGAACATTATTGAGCTGTTCATCCCAGATGTAACGGCGCCAAAGACAGTTCTAGCGATGGTACCTTATTGTAAGAACTATGTCAAGAGGCTGGACATCTCCCAACTCCTGCCGCCTATCAAGGAGCCCCAGAAGGAGGAAGAGGGATATGACTCGGATTTGGCAAGTGACAACGAGTATGACAGACCGTCTATGGACCACTTTGACTTTAACATCCTGCTCAACAAGCTGACCAACCTGGAAGAGCTCCATTTGGTGTACAGGGTCAAACAATGTGGCATGAACTTTGAATGGAAGTTGTTTGAGATGACTGACAGAGATTGCGAGTCTCTCGCCAAGGCCCTGAAGTCCTGTAAGACTTTGAAGGTGAATATAGATTCCTCCTCACTGGTTTATAGCATGCAAAATATGGAGCCTGGTTATTTATTTTTTTTGGGAGCATGTTTTGTTTGTTGCAATTTAGCACCTCTTGCCAGCTACAAAGCATCATTTACAGATGTTTTACAACCCCCCAATGTCATGAAACAGGAAGATTGTTCTTGGCACAACCCAAGCATTAAATTCATGCTGTATTTACATCAAAGAAAGACACCAGAGCCTCTGGCTGCAACCTAAATAAGTCAGTATTTGACACAACATTTTTGTCACATACATTTTTTACTGCGTGACAACATGGCATATATCTGCTACTGGTTTCTGTGCATGACATGCGAGCTGTGCATGAGATTATTGGAGCTGATATAAGGGCTGCAACTTATCAGAAAATAATGAAAAATGCCGACCACCATTTCCCAGATTATATATTATTTATTATATATATATTATTATATATAACAGAATAACAGCAAATCCCTACATTTGAATAGAATAGTATAGAAACAGTGAAGGTCTGTGCGACGAATCACTTTCACGACAAGTTAATTATCAAAATGGTTGGAAATTATTTTTTTGTCAAGTGACTAATACTTTAACCGATTGATATTCCTTTGATTTACTTACCATATTCTAGATTATATAAAGCATAGTCCCTCGCTGTAGTATTTATACATGTGGCAAGTTCATATTGTCCAAGAAATGCTGACAAATGGCCAGTTTTAAAGTCCTATCTTATCTATGCTCTTTGTGATTCAGTTTTTTGGTGCAACTCACCACATAATCTTGCTATTCTTCATAATGGACTGTTTCTACAGCTTCTAAGGCTACATCAAAGCCACATCGAGGATAAGAAGTGCCAGCTGCTGGTGACATACCTTATGGACCACCCGTCCCTGACGGAGCTCGACTTTTCTCACAACCTGATCGGAGACAAGGGAGCCAGAGCCATCGGCAAACTGCTCACCGGCAGTAAACTGGAGACCCTGAACATGTGTGACAACAATATTAGAGGCCCAGGAGCCAAAGCTATAGCTCATGCCTTGACCAAGAACTCCACCCTGTTGTCCCTCAACCTGCGTCTCAACCGTTTGAGAGACGAGGGGGGCCAGGCTATCGGCAAGGCCTTGCTGAACAACAACACCCTACGTCACCTCCACCTGGGAGGCAATGCGGTGACGGGGCCTACTGCCATCGCACTGTCTAAAGTACTAGTTCAGAATAACATCCTGAAGAGCATCAACCTCTCCTGCAACAACCTGGGTGTGGTAAGTAAATTGCTATTCTTAGATCTTACCATATACTACCAGGGGGACAATAAAGTATAAAGGGCCTGTTGTCACCTATATCAAAAGGGTGCAGTGGCAATTTTAGAACATTGCAGACTCACCAGTTTGGCACAAAATGAGTCATTGTTTGACAAGTAGGACAAGAAAAGGTCTGGGAAGGTCAGTGATCACCGTGTGCATTAGATTTTATGCTCTGTATTCAGTGTATGTGTGTACCAAATTGCATGGCATTGCATCGAAATGATTGATCGATTAATTAGTCCTTCAATAGAAAAATTAAATTGCAACAATTCTGACAATCAGTTAATGGTTTAAGTCATTTTAAAGCAAAAATACCAAAAAGTCACTGGTTCCATCTGGGTTTCTCAGTCTTTTATCATAATAAACATAATCTTTTGAGGGTTTAGGATTGTTGATTGGACAAAACGAGCTAGATATTTGTGAACTTGGGCTCTAGGAGCTGGGCTTTTCACAAGTTTTACTTCACTCTGGACTAAAGTGTTGGACCGACCGACTGACCCTGCCATCCCTAGCATGGAATTTTCTAATTAGTTCTTTGTGCAAAATTTCATCCAGGGAAACAGTGAAATGTGGATTTCCTTCACCCCCAAAGCATGCTAGTGCCTGTATAGACATAGCTCAGAAACATACAGAACAGCTTTAAAGTACAAGAATTTTTAAATTATTCATAGATATGTGTAGAAAACATGCAATAATGGAGCGCTAAGTAAGTGTTGTTTCCCCATGAGAGTCAGATCCTCTTCTTGTGCTCTCTCCTCTTCAAGATTTCACTGTACAGTATATCTCTGGCTGGAATACACTGCGGAGGATCAAAAATCACCCACATAGCAGAAATGCAACATGCACTACCATCAATATCCGTGACCTTGATCCGTCACCTCTTCACAGAAATAGAAATGCCTGTTTCAGACATAACAATAGAACACTGGTGACACTCACAGTAAGCAGTTTAGAAAGTGTGGGCTATTTCGGACAGCAAGCGTTGCCGAGGGGTGATTTTTCAAGGTTGTCAAGACTGTCCTCGGACCTTTTCAGAACAGCATCCTGTGATGTGTTCAACATGGCCATGCATCAGTGCTACATGTGCTTGTTTGTTCACCATCTCCCTGTGTGTGTGTGTGTGTGTGTGTGTGTGTGTGTGTGTGTGTGTGTGTGTGTGTGTGTGTGTGTGTGT
>JAVQJF010035852.1:0-12081 GCA_036023855.1 Gadopsis marmoratus | reverse complement strand
CACAGAGGAACAGACCAGGGGCACGACACAAGAGAAATCTAGCCATAAACACGAAGCCATGAACCATAAACACGAAACACACATGAACATCCCGACATCCCAACCCAAAATCATTACATTATTATTATATTTATATGTCTGCCATTTTGGTCTATGTTGCTGTTCAGATTTTCAGGCAAATATTTAATTCAAAGTAAGCCATTATTAAAATAATTAATAATCATTAATCATTAATAAAACCTTTTTTCTTTTTCCTGTCTGCTTTAAGTCTTCAGCCTCTCTGCTGGCTAAAGTATTGGATTGCATAATGCATTACATCAGTCGCCCATAAGATCATGTCCAACCCCCTGGATTTTTGTACTGATGTAGACAGGTGTTTTCAGCACACCTGCGTGCCTGTTAGCGCCCCCTGACTGAAGTATACGCCGTTTGCATGTTCATACCTCGCCACACTGCATTTTCTTCCTTATCTCCCATCGGCCCGTGAGAGGATTCCCGGCGAGCAGCCGTCCCTTTGAAATCCTCCCAGCATGTTTGTTTATGTCAAGCACTCGCGTGTTTCAGGGATTACATCTTTTCTTTTCCTTTCCTGAATTCCCCTCCTTGTTTACCTCAAAGGAATTCGGCACCCACTCCCATTCACCTCCTAACACACACACACACACACACTTGTTAGAACACACACTTCTGCCCTATGGCGAGGATTATGAGAGGTTATTAAGACAATTTTATACATGACAATGAATGTAGTTTGGCATCACAAAATCGACATGTAACATTGTAAAACACAGTAAAGATAATTCATTAAACTAGAATAAAATCTGAATACTGAGATCCAGTGAGACGACGTGTCCGTATTTCAATCTAGAGAAAATGAGCATCAAACTACCATCTCCTAGTTGTTGCACCGCAGTTTCTTCGACACCTTCAATCATCCTTTGGGCTTAATGGTCAGACTAATTAGGTCCTCAGAGGATACTGTTGTCAGACCAGTCAGAGTTGTCACTAGAGAAGAACCCAGAGAGACCATTAGTGCCTCAATTGATGTCCACTAGACAACCCCTGCAAGTGTTGTTCATTTTAGACTAAATGAGCCCCTGTAGCTATTCCCAAGTATATGGACAGAATGCCCCAATCACTGCTGGTTCATTTCATATTTATGATCGGTCTGAAAGTTCCCTCATGGCTGAGGAACCCCGCATCCTACAATAAATGTTACTTTCATATACAACTCATTTGCATCAGCAAATACATGCTGAAGGAAACGTAACCAGATTACGTTTTCCAATCAACATAATGAGAAAACACCTACATTAAATGTATGTTCAAACTCTTCAATGTTAATGTTTAAGAGTTTGCTAGTTGATTTAAATGTTTACTGTCGATATATTTTGTTCGTTTTTATGCATCTTCTCCTGACAACTAAAGGTCTAAGAGTCAACAACAGCCATGCTAGCAGCTCTTTGAGGCAGTTCTGTACACAGTGGCACTTTGAGCTAAATGCTAATGTCAACATGCAAACATCCTACAGCGACAATGCTAACGTGCTGATGTTTCGGGCGATTTTATTTATTTTATTTGACCTGCAGGTGGTACCAGATGGGAAAAAGTCAGGGGACCAGCAAAGTCAGTAGGATTCATCCTCTAGGAACCATGAAGGCTTGTACAAAACTGCACAGCAATCCATTCGTTAGGTGTGGTGACATTTCACGGAAAACCTGAAATGTCAAGCTCTTTGTGGCAGCAGAGGAAACGTCAGAGGATCACTGGGAACTATGTCTGTACAAGCTTTTGTACCAATTCATCCAATTGTCTTTGAGATATTTCAATCTGGACCAAATGACACTGCCATTCCTAGAGCCTAGAACTTGTAGCCTCTCCCCGACCTCCATCTTATGACTTATGAGGGGTTCCTCCAAATTCCTCCAAAATATATTTGGCACACCAAATTTTTAGACTATAAACATCGTCTTTTCATTAGATTTTTACATAATGCAGTGATTTCACAAAAGGCTGCCCTCATAGGATTGGTTAACTGGGCTGCAGGCAAAACAGGCCGAAGACAAAAAGCTCGTGCGGATAGAAATGCAACCACGAACACCAGTATGCAGTGTAAAGGCACACAAGCACGGCGAGTGATCAAAGAAATTAATTTCACACACAGAGCCTTAACAGAGAGCCTTATGTTATAGTTTGCTAATTGATCTGTGAAATTATCCACATTTGGGAACAACCTTGATCACAGGACGAAATCTCTCCCCTGCCTGCCATTACTGGGGCTATGAATATGCATGACGAATATATTACAGCGAGTATCAGAAGACACACAACTAGCCGACTTTTCAAGGTAATGCACATTCTAGGGGCAGACCTCCAGCTAGGACAGTGATGGCGATAGCGCGATGGTTTTGATAACCGGCGAAAATGGCGCAGTGTGAGTGGCGGCCAGTTACCGCAGCTCTGATCTCTTATCTTAACCACGTTAAACGCACACACTGTGAGTAACTGCTGTGGTTTAGCAGAAAGATAGGCGCACAAACACCCTTCCTCACATTGAGTCTTGTAAATATCTTACATGTTGACAGTTTCAAGATTTCCCCTTATGTCATGAGGCAAGAATGTCGCTGAAAAGTCAAGTCTCAACATGCGTGCGTTGAGCTGTGAAATCTCTCTTACAAGGGCAGGACCTACTGTAGACAGTGTCAGCGTTATGCGACAGTTTAGACCCGGTTTGATCCGACCTGAAAGCAGCCAGATGTAACTGGTATGATATTCAGCAGACTCAATACATCCTCACAGTCCGACCAGTGAGCTGTACTGGTAGTGACTCACTCTGAGTCATGCAGCATCTGGTCGGAGAGGTGATGCTTGGGAGGTCTGAAGTCTACTACACTACACTGTAAAAGTATTTATGTATTTACATTACCGCGGATAGTAACCCTGTCTGGTGTGATGAATGTTCAATTCAAATGGCTCAACATTTAGAAAACAAACTTTGCTGCTGACTCTCTGTGCTGTGGAGCGTGTGCATCCTCATCCGTTTCTTGCTGGTTTTCCTCCCCGCAGCACACAGACTAAACTATCACTTTCAGGATAACACAGTGACAACAAACACTCGTATCTTTTGCGGATAAACGCGACCCGGGCAGGCGATCTTTCGGGGGTTTCCGGCGGATATCCCGAATAACGGGTCAAGACCTCCTCTTCTTTGCACATTTGTTTCATCGTTTACAGTCTGATTAGCAATCTCGGAACCCACCAGCTATAGCCATAGACAATTTGAATACAGATACATTTAAAAAAAAGTTTAATTAAAAGCTAATAGAAAGCTAATCTCCAGGATTCTGAGATTGATAAAAAGCTAAATCATCGTCAGACGATGAGAGATGGGTTCTGAGGGTGCATTTTCAGCCAACGTGTTCCCACCTCTTTTGCTCTCCACACGGACTGTTTAATTGCATACAAACAAAACGCGCTCAAACATGATTGGTCGATTCTACTCGGACTGCAATTGCACTACAAACGGAAACCAAAACGACCAGCTTCCGATACCAAAATCTTGTCCCTTGCCTACAGATTCTGCATTGATATGCAGATGTCTGTTCACGGAGATTACTCTGCAGGTGACGGACACCCAATACTCTGCCTGGATGCATCGCGTGTAGACGAAGGGCTGAAGCTGCTGCTGCTGTTCTGCTAACGTGCTGCTCACGCCATGCCCCCTGTGTGGACACGCCTTTAGACTGACGGGTCTGTCACTGTGGTTTGACAAGGCAACTTCAAAGCAAACGTAAAGTTGCAATTGGCCTTGACTGAGTGAAGTATGATATAGTATATTACGGCCCTCCGCACCGTTGACTGATCAAGTTTCTACTTGAAAACCTGTCATTCATCATGATAAACTGTTCTTGCGAAATCATTTAGCCTCAGGTAACAGCTGAAATGCACGGCAGTAATGTATGACGGAAATTAAACTCATTTTATTGTTATGTTGTGCTCTGTACGTATATGAGTAAAGTATATTATGGAGCAGGGCAACTAATTTGCTTGAAAGACTTATTGATGAATGACTGCACACATCATCAGTCTGATGCAGGAATAATTCCTCAGCAAAAAGATGGGTATTATGGGTAACCAGCCGAGGTGCACACGTGCCAAATCTCAACCTCAACAAAAGTAGTTGATTGGTTGATCCAGTGGCAGGCCGGCTCGGAACAGAGCACTGGAACGGACATATAGGATAGATGCAAATTAGCCATGCAAACATTAACAGAAGAATATTTGGAACATTTTGGAAAACACCCTTATTTGCGTTCTGGCAGCGAGTTAGATTGGTAGATTGATACCACTCGTATATTCCAGCAGCAGGTTAGCTTAATTTAGACTGGAAACCAGGGGAAGCCGTTAGCCTGGCTCTGTCCAATGGTAACAAAATCTGCCTACTAGCACCAGCAAAGGATCCAGGAAGACACCTAGTATGACACATAAGCCCCATAAAATGGCTAATTGGCACTGTTAAACTTTCTTTTTAAAACAAGCAAGATTTAATGTGTTAATTAGGGAGCCTACAGTGCTAGAAGGTGCTAGCTGTTTCACCGTTTCCTGTAAATCTGCACTATGTTACGCTAACTGGCTGCTGGCTGTAGCTAACAGACAGATATGAGAATGGTATCAGACTTCTCATCTAATGCTCAAACTGCTTTTGCTTTAAGCGTACACGTGGCCGCATGCCGTTTTTGGGGGGGGTACAGAAATCATGATAATGATGACTTTTCTACTTTCAGGGTCAGGCTCATATAGCTCACATGAGCAAATAAGTTTTAAATGCGCCCATATAATTTGTCTTCCTCTGAAGCAATCAAAAGTAAATATTTCATTTCTTTCTCCGCTTGACATTAAGTATGAACTATAGTGCTTTCAGCATATTTCAGTTTTTTTTCTTTCTTTCTTTCTTTCTTTAATTCAGCAGAATTTGATGTAGAGGCTTCTGTAATGGCCCCCTGGAGGCACGAAATTATGAGAGTCAGAGAGAGCGAGGTAATTACCATCAAGACATTGGGCTCTCCACCAAAAGCACATTACCCACTTCAAACGTTGAGAGAGAAATGCAAACAGAGGAGCAAGATAGATACTTTGCTGCATAACTGAACCCTCTGACCACCCATCTCTATCATGCACAGGGGGTGTGTTTATGGAAAGACATTGCTTAAAGAGTTTTTTTATTGTTGGTTGAAAGATGCATTTATGTTGCTTGGATTTACAGATTTAATATATTGCAATTCCTACCATGAAAATGTAGAAGATGTTCTGAGCACGTACCAGCACACTCATTGTTCATTACGAAAGTTGGGCTCATGGTAGCAGCGGAGATAAGTAAAATCGTCATTGAAAATAGCAGCCGTACCATACAATAAACAGTATTTACTATTAACGATGTAGTTTAAGGCAGAGTATGGGTGGCCAGCCTGTGCACATTGTGGCAACTGAAGGGAAACATGACAGACCTACTTTTTCTTTGCTTGCGGAAACACAGCAAATTCGATTTTCACAGTATTTGGAGCATACTTCCAGCATTGAACATGAAAGACTACTGTATAAAAGCTAATGGTGTACTCCATCTACTTTCCAAGCCACTGTTTAATGGTTTATGTGCATTTTTTTTAAAACCATCTCTAGCGCATCATTTGTACAGTTTAGAGTCAGTGATTCAGTGATGCAACCATTACGCTCCCGCCAATCAATAGCTCTCAAAAAGGCACTAACTGGGTGAAGGATATACGGAGATTATCTCAGCGAGCTCCCTGTTATGACTGGCCCAGACTCCCAGCACAGCCACAACAAAATAAATCTATAAACAATGCAAACATGCCCACGGATGATTATGCGAACACTACTCAATCCTGACCCCAAAGGTAACCATTAAAAATGAAATAGTGCTTTCCTATTCTTAGTAAAACTGCTTTCGCAAGGGAGCAGAAATTGGGACCCTAGAGACTGCACGCTGTGGTTATTAGGTTATTTCCCAGACCGTCTGGGAATGTGAACCCATCCCTCACTAATAACTGCAGGTGCACCGAGAAGCTCATTATTGTATTGAGCAGCTTCTTAATTTGAATACATGTAAATGTTGGACTGGAAATTGGAAAAGAGGAAAGCTATCTAGCCACATGAAGGTAAAAATCTGCATTTTAAGCACTAAACATCCTCTAAAAATTATGAGTAGTGTATAAAATTCATGTCTGCCGTGTTGTTAATTGTGAATAATGAACCGGCCTTTCCCATGAGCAGCTCCTTATATTACACTAAATGAAAACTAGCTTTTATTGCAGTTGGGAGCAGGATCTTAATTCTGTCTCATCTCGGCGCTCAGGGAGCCGTTCTGCTCCAAAGATTTCATTTTCACAAGCATGAAATTGGACCTCTGTCCACTTCGCTACTTGCAGCCGCGGAGCGTCTGGACCTGCAGCTTTAGTTTGGCGTGTCCAGCGACAACACGAATCTGAGCCAGGGTCACCCAGCGTAGTATAAATAACTCTCAACAGGCCCATTGGGCCCAGAGTGCTCCTAAAGGGCCAGCCAACTGACACCAGTAATCCCAGGGGCGTCTTATTGGGATATTGATCTCTTTCAAACATATTTATTCTAGCTCCAGATGGAATTTTGTCTTCCAGCCTCCTCACTCAAGCACATTTGAGCAGGTCAGAGTTTATACTGTAGGAAGACATATATTTATAACAATGCACCAATTGGAATAATAAGCTCAGGAGTGCACCTGATTGGCACTTTTAAGGGACCTGTATAGTGAGTATTCTACCTTCATGTTTGCTTAACTACAGTACTCTCGTGTGGGAGATACAAGCGCCTGTCTTTGAAGGTTTATGTTTTACATTTGCTGCTTAGTAGGGATGTAACAGGAAGATCTGTATTTATTTACAAAAATATCCAAATACAGACAAAAATATCTGTATTTGTGCCTGTATTTGGATTTACACTGGACGTAGGCTTGGCAGAAGTTGTTAGAAAACTTAATTAACATCACAAACTTGGCACCTCATCGCCCTTAATATCAAGACCACGCTGATATATTCTTAATTTAAACGACCTTCTGGCCATCATTAAGACTGGCTGTGGTAATATAATTTGTGGAGATCTCCTATGAAATAATAATAATCACATACATATTTTAATAAATGAAGGCCCTTAAGCCAGTGCAGGTCTTTGCATCTTATTTACACAACATACTGAAACTAACCTAAGTTAGTTTCAGCCTCAATACAAAATAAATTGCCTTTCCTGAACACAGTGATTAAACACTTTGAAACGTCTCGCCAGTTCTAAAAGTAATTAGCCCGAGGTAGAAAAAAGCTCTTTGTTTTAAAGTAATGTTCCTAAATACTTTGCACTGGTGGAGATTTGCCTCTGAACATTATTTAATGTCTAGCAGTATTGCTGCTGGACATTTCATATTGGAAAAGTCTGTAGCACCAGGAGGTAAGTGTTTAGGCTTTGATACCCTAATCTCATTCCTGCTTCCCTTCAATGAACTACTTAAATTGTTTCAATCACTTTCACAGCAGTGAATCAAGATCTGGGGAGCGAGATAAAACATTTGAGAAAGGCCGTGCAGACGTAGGTGGACGTACAGTATGTGTGGTGAGCTAATTTATTTGTCCTCTGTCACACCACGTTTATAGGAACATGAAAGCAGGACATGACAGAACTCATTTTGGTGGATTATGAACTGAGACAGACAGATTTTGTGACTGATCCTCGCAGGGACGTTGCTGGAACACAGCTGAAGAGAGCGCAGTCATGGTTTTTTCCAAAAGTGTCAATCACCAGTGAAACAGCAGCTTCCCACAGGTCCCCAGGACACGACGCTGGATGAATGTTACTGATATTTAATTCATGGAGAAAGAAAAAAGTACAAACATTTGAACGTCTGGACGGAATTAGTGAATATGGATACTGTGGGATGAAGACAAAGCCTATGTTTGTTTCTGTTAGCACATACGGGTTCCATTTGGGATGTTCGTGATGCATTTAAATTACGCTGAGGAAAAATGGGCTCAGATTTCTCTGCTTGTAAGCGCGCATCAATAAACAGCTGCCAGCTAGTGACCTGCACTGCTTGAAAGATCCATGCTTTTGTTGTCTTTTCCACTTTCAGTTCCCACCCGGTGAAGAGCAACGTGTTCACATATGTGTGTGAAGGCTGTGCTCATCCGAACCTCCTACAGCTAACACGGTGGGGGAAAAGTGAATCGTAATATTGGGTCGACTACATTCGGATAAACTGACATTCATAATGAGCACATTTTATAGTGATATTTCTTCATATTACTTCCTGTTATCTGTTTGTCAGGCTTTGTGAGGGATTATTTCCCCGTTTCTTCCCGGTGACTGACGGTAAACTGAGCGTGACGTATTTGCGTGCAGTGGCATGCAAAACGGTTCAGGTACAATGAAGTAGGAAGACCCAATTTTGGCTTTGTGTTTATTGAAAGGGATTACCTCGCTCTGTGGATGTTGTTGTGTCAGACTGCACAGCGCCAACCTATGCCTAGACTATGCCTAGCCACGTCCACACTAATGCGGATACATTTGAAATAAGGCTCTGCCCGCACTTCATGGCCTTCAGGTGGTTTTCTTAAAGTTCAGCATCCGCACTAAAAGGTCAAGGTTCTTTGGCAAATAGCAACCTTGAACATGGCAGCGGGAATAAATCCGACTGTTTTGACAGGCACAGCCTTATAGTAATTTAAAGCTCTAGTCTGCAACCTCTGACTTTCACTGTGTTCATTTAGTTTGTGTTGAAAATATAGCATAGATGTTGTCACTGACCGATCTTTCGGGTTTTTGTTTTCAAACGACCCCACAAGCACTAAATAACCATTTACCTGAGCAGCGTAAATGCTTCTTGCTAACGGAGGCTAACAGTAACTCCTGGGCAACTTCACAGAGACCCTCGACCAATAAAAGTGCTCCAGTCTGACAGCATGGACATAAAGATATGATAGAAAATTGGCTTTTTAATGTTGCTTCTATACTGGGGAAGTATTTTGACAGCATCTGCGAAGATTGGCAATCATAAGCCAGTGACTTCAAAATACGACATTGTGAGAAATTGATCCGGTCTTGGAGCATCTTCAAAAAGATTCCCTTTTCAGGGATGGAAAGTGGATTTCTTTGTGGCTTTGTGGGCATGAAAGATCAAAATGGGGGAGAAAAAAAAACCCCCATGTGTTTTCAAATATATCTGCATTACTGTGGACGTGACCACAGACAGTAGACAGCAGAAACTTATAAAAACGTCAGACATAGACTTAGGCTCTCTGATGTTAATGTGAGGAAACCAGAGTGGTTGAAGAGCAGAGATCAACATAAGTCATGTGACCAGTTATTGGTATAGTAATTGAATAGGTGGTCAACCTTATTTAGACTACGCACTGAGTTTATTCCCTATTACCAGCACCCTGCAATTTACACTCTCATTAGAAACCACCTCCACCTTCTAGCAAACTCCCTCTCTGAGTCGTATAAGATGCACGGCGGCAGAGAGCGGATAGATTGAGGCTCTCGTTCACACATTGCACATTGAGTCATAAAGTGTTGTTTGGCATTTGCTTCCCCTAGTTTATTTCTTAATCGATATTTCCTTTCAGCAGCATTTTTGCTGACAAGTCAGAGGGCTGATCAGTTGAACAAGATGCAGGACCACAGCATCAGATGGTGACAAATATCAGGACAAATACGTGTGTGTGTGTGTGTACAGATGTGTGAATCTGATTAGCATAAGTGTGTTTTGTGTTGTCTCTTTTGACTAATAACATTTACTCGCATCAGTTTTCCCACCAGTAACCCGGAACAGACAAAGCCATGCGGCTGCTATACCCCGGAACAAATGTTTGTTCCCACGGCAACAGCGGCTCACACATCGGCCCTTCTCAGTGGTCAGATGATGAGACTTTTCATCACTCCTACTGAGACACTCCCATGTTTACATCAGGGGAACATCACATAACACGTCTGCAGTAATGACAGGGAGGCTAGTTTGCTCCCTTTATGGGCCGCGGCAGCAGTTACAGAGAGCTGCATTAAATGGCACGTGAAAATACGTTTTATGGCACAAAGCAGAAAACGCCTGACTAGTTGACTAAATGAGATGGCAGTACCAGACAACATGGCAAACTACTCATTGTCTAGGTGTTACTTAGCAAGCCTTTTCAAAAAACAAAACTGACTGTGTGTGTGTATACGTGGAGGACGGGCGAAACTGAGGCAAAAAGTTGGGAAGACCCCACAGGTCTGGGACATTCCTGAGGACCAAACTGTGGGAGTGTGTGCCTGTGCGTTATACACATGTTCTTACAAGTGTCTTTGACTGTGTGTGTGAGTGAATCTCTTCTGTTGTCTGCCTGTGTCCCGGGAAGAGACAGAGGAAGAGAGTGGACGCAGTGTGTTTGTGTTTGTGTGTTGTTGGCCACTGTCCGTAGGTTGGATGGAGGTGTCGAACCACCCAGGGCTAATGGCGACACAGCTGTGGCAACCTACCCGGACACCTCTCAGGAATTCCCAGGGTGGTTTACGACGGAGGATGACGGAAGAGGAGAGCAGCGCCATCAAAAGCAGCTGGTGGAGATTTCCCTGGCTTTCTCGGCATTGTTTGTATAAAGTGCTAGTGTATGTGCTCACTTCATTTTGCGTCGCTCTGTTAGTCTGTGGCGTTTGTTCCTCTGTGTGTGCGATGCTCTGGATCATTATCATGTGCCTCTAACTCGTTTCAGGATGAAGTTAAGGAATTCGGAGCCTGGGTGTGATATGTAGCCAGGCTGTGTTAAACCAGCACAAAGTGATTCCCGTAACAGCTACGAGAGTGTGTCTTTGATTGAACGGGGCTGGTGCTAGGTCTGGACATTTCATGAGACGTTCAAAAATAAGACGTTTGAAAACGTAAGAATGTTTTTAGTGCACGGAAACCTTTATTAAACCAACCTTAAAGGAACATTTTGGTAAATACACTCTAAATTAGACAGTTAGATCGATACCACTCTCATGTCTGTGTGAGTTAGAGCCATGATTAGCTTAGCCTAGCATAAACACTAGCAGCAGGGAGGAAATGGCTGACAAAGGTTTTTTCAAAAACATGCCTACCAACACAAGTTGTATCTAAAATGTTTTAGGGGAGTTACTATTATTTAGCAAACAAGACACAAGACTCCAGGAAGTCACTGCATCTGGCTCGTGTTAGTCAAGAGCAGCTCCTCAAAAGCGAAGTCAAAACATCTCTATCGCCCCCTGGTGGCTGGCCGCAGTGCAGGTCATAATCCCCTCCTCCTCCATGTTAGCAGATGGGACATGGTCCAAACTGAAAAGTCAAAGTACAAAGTCAAATACGTTTTTCCCAAAGATGGTTTCTGTCATTTTAGGTAGTTCTTATCATGACGACGGTTGTGTTCATTTCCCTGATTACTTTGGTTTTAATTTGTTATTTAATGCTACAAGAAGAGGGTGCCGTGTTATGATTGACAAATGTGAGTGTGCTCGCGATTGGTTCAGGCGGACTTTCAAAAGTGGAAGTGATAATACTTTAGTTTCATCAATAAACAAAACGATAAGTGAGTGAACAAAAGAAAAGTCTAAATCAAATCAATATTTGGTGTTACTACCCTTTGCCTTCAAACCAGCATCACTTCTTATAGACACACTTGCACAGAAACGGGCAACGTTGAGGATCGTAGACGCAGTTGGTCGGCTAAGGAAACTTTGTGCAGCAAATGAAAAACACATCAAGCTTATTTCCCTTCGAAATCAGAAGATGTTCAGCATCCATCAGCCATGAACTGGCAGAAACTAGTGGGACCCAGGTTCACCCATCTCCTGTCTGTAGAAGTCTGGCCAGAAGTGGTCTTCATGGAAGAGTTGCAGCCAAAAAGCCAAACCTCCGACATGTATTGTGGATTTTCTTTGTTGAATCTGTCAAATAAGTGAGAGTATCGAAGAATGTCTTTGTATGGTTTTATTAGAAGCTTCTAAGGTACCGTCGACAGAGAGCCTAAGTCGTCTCATCACAATGCTTTT
>JAVQJF010035851.1:0-25596 GCA_036023855.1 Gadopsis marmoratus | reverse complement strand
TGAGCAGATAGTTTAGTCCTACACACTTCAGAATCCATCCTGCTACTTCCATCAGCAGTCACATCATCAATAAACACCAGCGATCCATTTCCACTGGCAGCCATACATGCCCATGCCATAACACTACCTCCACCATGTTTTCTGGCAAAGTCTTATCTGGCCTTTCTGTTCTTGAGTGTTACCAATGGTTTGCATCTTGTGGTAAACCCTCTGGATTTACATTCATGAAGGCATCTCTACATGATTCGCCTACCTCCTCGAGAGTGTTCTTGACTTTGCTATATGTTGTGAAAGGATTTTTCTTCACGCAGAAAAGAATTCTGCGATCATCCACTTTAGTTGTCTTCCGTGGTCTTCCAGACCATTTTGTGTTGCTGAGCTCGCCAGTGCATTCTTTCTTTTTAAGAATACACCAAATAGTTGATTTGGCCACTCCTAAAGTTTCTGCCACGTTCAATCTGATAGGTTTGTTTAATTCTTTTCAGCCTAATGATGGCCTCCTTCACTTTCATCGACACCTCTTTGGACCGCATATAGAAAGTTCCCACGAACACCTACCAAATGCATATTGGTAGGTGAATAACCTCTAGACATTTTATCTGCTTAATATATCATGAAATAATGAAGGACCAGTCCACATTTGGCCATGAAAGTCAATTGTCCAATTTAATTTTGAGCCTCTGAAAAGTCTACTCTTCAATCACATCTTAATTGCTTCATTTCATATCCATTGTGATGGTGTAGAGAAGCAAGGGTACAAAACTTGTGTCACTGTCCAAATACGTACGGACCTAACTGTAACTCCCCTAAAACCTTAAATTGTAGTTTTTACCCTTCTGTCTTTGTACAACATAATACATTGGGTTAATGAATAAGTTTTATGAAC
Source organism: Gadopsis marmoratus (assembly GCA_036023855.1). Lineage (NCBI taxonomy): Eukaryota > Metazoa > Chordata > Actinopteri > Centrarchiformes > Percichthyidae > Gadopsis > Gadopsis marmoratus. The sequence goes on along the minus strand of JAVQJF010035851.1, from coordinate 24,710 downwards.
ACCTTCAAAATTAATGACATTTCCACTTTGTGTTTCATGCTAATTAGCAACTAAACTAAGGTGGTGAACATAGTAAACATTATACCTGCTAAACATCAGCATATTAACATAGTCACTGTGAGCATGTTAGCCTAGCATTTAGAGAGTATGTCAATCTTCTCACATCTCTTTCAGAAAAAAAGCAAATAAGTGCAATTCCAAAAATGTCAGCCATTCATTTGACGTTAATTCTCTTTTTTCTTCTCTAGTCATTTCCCTCCCCTTTTATACCCATCATCTTTATTCCATCCAATTTGTTCTCCCATGCCTTCTTCTCCCTCTACTTCTTTTCTTCTCTCTTTACTCGTAAGTCTTCTCTCCTCTTGTCTCATCTTTTACTTCCCTCCTCTTTTTCATTCACCTCTTGATCCTGACTTTCCTCTCTAGCTTTTCAAACTCTTGTATGTGTTGTTGCGAATGTTCTGCAGAGTAACTGGTTCTTCTATTATGCTCCTTCTAAACCCTGGGAAAAGAAGATAAGGTGGTGGAGGAGATAGATCCCTCCTCAGGGTCGTTTCTCTCATACTCGCTCAATCTTAAACCCTATGATCTCTCTTTGCCCAGGTCCTGAGTTTCTCATTCGGTTTCTTCTGATCTATTTTGTCTTCTCCTCATTTTCTTTCCTGCAAAATATATGTTTTCTCCAACTTTTCCTTCTTGTCTTTTCAAATCTATGTTTGTCAGCGGTGTCATATCTGTCACGGGCTCCCCTCTGCTGTCAATCTCCATTCTTTTGTCTCGCTCAATTTCTGTTCATCTTCCCCCTTTCTGTATCTGACTCTCTGATCATATGCCCTTGTGCCGTAAGCTGTGTGATGCTTCAAAAGAGCAACAGTAAGTCTACTTTTATCCCGATGGCGACGTCTTTCTTGGTGAGCGCCAAGGATCTTGCAGTGAAAGACTTGATGAGGGAGAGGAAAGAGACAGGGGAGAGCAAACACGTTGAAAAAAGATGACAAGACAAAGGGACAGATTAAAAACAATCCATCGAGAGACATAAACGAAAAAGAATCTGAAATAATCTGAAATGTTTGAGGATCACAAAATGAGTGGCGCTCAGATATCAGAAAGGCAATTGTAAGGTCTTTCTTGCAGAATATAACAGAGAGAGCATCTTTACTGGAGGGTTATCTGAAGTTCACCATATGCAATCACAACATGACATACTGTTTAATTTCAATATTTCAGTTCTCTCTGCATTGTTGATGGAAAGATCGGAAAACACACATGGCCACAGAGGTACTCTTGGCCGCCAATACAATACAACCCAACACCTCTGATATGTAGACAATGTTAATGTGTAACCATCAAAAACAATTCAACAGGCTTTTTATAGGGCATCATTATGGCAAAATCAAGTGGTTTTGCTAATTTCTACCACTTCCTTACTTGCATAGACTGTTCACAGCACAGACACCCACAACTACTTTAACATCTGCGTGGCAACTGACATCTGCTTAAAACTGCTGCCACTCACTGTGCCTGCCCGAAATCACTTCCTTTTTATTATATATTTTATAGTGTACCATATGTACTATCGGCCATTTTAGTGTGTCTGAGTGTGAAATTTACACTATATATATATATATATATCCCGCAAAGATTCCTACAATGGAATGACAAAAGTAGCAGTGTTCATGGCATGTACGCTACTTTCTGCTAACAATCCCACAAAGCAATTTGTCACATTTTATGAGATAATCATAATCTTTGATACAACTGTTATACAAAATGAGAAGGATGTACAAGTGCCTGAAATCTCAGTTTACAAGGGTTTTCAAAGTCTGACAATATCAAAGCAACTGTGCACCCCTTTTACATTTTGGCAAGCTGGCACCATAAAGTATGCCAAATTAGGTATTAGAAGTTCCTGTTTGGAATGTACCCATGGATGTACAGACAGCTACCACTGGATTACTTTGATAGTGAAGATAACTTAAAAACATCATGATTTTTCTGCAATTATAAAGAGCTTCTTTCTTCTATGATTTCAAGGCAGATTAATTAATGTTTATCTGTGAATTCATGATGGACATCTGAGATACAGTAATTATATCCACAGAAAGTGTAAGTCACACTGAATCTATTACCTTAGTAACTACTTAGCATCCATCTACTAGATGCCTCTAACACACATTAATGTTTTGCCAACTGGTAAAAGGGCCTGTCACCATAAGGACCCACTTTTTTACGTGTGTAAATGTTTGCAGGCTCACATGCCTTGAATTTCCCCTTGAGGAACGAATAAAGTATTTTAAAATTAACTGAGATGCCTCTCCAAGACGTTTTCAGCTTTCTTGCTATGGGACTGTTGGTAGCTAGAGTGAAGTGAGTTATCAAATAAAAATTCCTGGGACACACACCAAGCATGCAAATCACCATTTGAAACACTAGTGAACACTAGTGAACATCGTGTTAGCCTATGTTGGGGTTATTAGATAGCACATCCATCTATCCATCCATTTTCTTGCACTTATCTAGGTCCAGGTCGTGGTGGCAGTGCACTTTCTAGCTCCTCCTGTGGGACCCCGAGGTGCTCCCAGCCCATACAATCCTTCAGCGTGTTCTGGATTTACCCCGAGGTCTCCTACCAGTTGCATCACATACACCGCATATACTTTTTCAGCAATTTGTGTTGGATCGGACCACACGGCACCGCCTTCGCTCCCCACGCACATCAATGAGCCTCGGCCACCCCTGACCCTGTCGCTGGTTCACGGAGATGCTCTGACCCAGACTTCTAGCCATCACAGTTTGGCCCTTGTCAAAGTGGCTCACATCCTTTCACTTGCCCATTTTTCCTGCTTCAACACACCAACTTTGGGGACAAAATGTTCACTTGCTGCCTAAAAATTCCCCCCGGACAGGTGCCATTGTCATGAGATAATCAATGTTCTTCACTTCACCTGTCAGTGGTCATAAAGTTATGGCTGATCCAAAATGGCCACCTGAGGGCCATCTGTCCAATCACATTCCAGTAACATAAGATTTATACATAACCAACCTCCAACCTCAGAACAAAGGATAAAATATTCTGATTCAATTCAAATGAAGTCCACATAATCTCTTTGAGTTCCTATATATGGTCCTGAGCATTTAGAATCGAATATGTCCCCCAGCCTCTCTAGGACTCAGGCTTTAAAGCAGTACTCCAAGTTTGACATTGGGAGGTTTGAATTTGGCTGAGAACTTGGCAGAGCCACATTGTTCTTTCCCAGGCTGCTGTGAGGGGAGTGTCAGAGAGAGAATTGTTCATTAGTAAGAGAGTCAATGGCTACACACGACAGGCTGGATTATGGTCAGAGACCGGAAGGGAGACAGGGAGAAGGAGGAGGTAAAAATGGGCAGAGGAAGGACAGAGTGAAAAATCTAGTGAGTATCTAGTAGTGAGATGAAAGAACTCAATTGCAGGAAATAGCACATTTAAAAGCACTGTACGTTTGTTATATAGTGCTCATTCCCTATTTAACTGCTGTTTAACTCACTTCAGCCCATAAAGTACACATTTCTGTGATTGTGTAATCACACACTCCTTCCCTTTGCCATAACAATAAACTGCTGTTGTACATAGAGAGATGCAGACATCATTATTTTTTGTATAGCTTATCGTTATTCTTAACCTTTTGAGGCTACCGCCAGCAGTTTAGTTTCACTTTCCCGGGGCATTCAAATGCATGGCAACATATTCATGACATAGTCTTGTCCAGAAGAAGCCTGACTAACAAACTATCATGACCATTTCTACCTAAACGAAACACAAGTCAAACACCAAGCTACTTTCTGACAGTGTAGTAAACAGCTTACTCGGTCTGAGCACAGGGCATGCCTGCGACCACAGCGGTCCCGATATCGATGACGTCACTAGCGAGCCACAAAAACAACACATGAAATCTTAACTTAGACTTCGCAGATTTTAACAGTATGAACAACTGATCAATGAATTAACCATCAAAAACCCAGTGACATCTGCTTACACCTCCGCAGAAATCTCACGAGTATTACCATTATTATGATCCCAACATTATCCATACAGACCTCATAGTTGCAGTGGTATATTCTATTCATTTTGGGCAGGCCATTATCAAGCAGCAGACTGAGCCAGAGACTCCGTAATTAAGAGGTCAAGCTGTTTGAGTGTGCACTTGTTTTAATTTACTGACACATTCTCAATTGAGCAGCATCCAATCTTTTCTTTAAGCGACAAGGGCAGCAAATGCCAGCTTTGTTCCTCCAAAGCATCCAAAATAAATCTACAACTAAGTTGAATAGAATACTGTGCAAATATAACTCATTTTGAAGAGCCTGATCCTATTTTTTAAGTTTCTATCTAATTAGTTGATTGGACGATGACACGACTCATAATGAAGAACACAAATCAGAGTGCTTTAGTGGTTTATGGCTTATTTTTTATGTTTTGCTTTTCTTCTCCTGGATATGATGGTGAACATGAGCAAAGCATTGATGCAGAGGCAAAAGTAAATTCACTGAGAATCATTTCGTGATTTCACGACAAGTTCTTTAAATGTATGAACCGCATGCTGCTACAGTGTGTTTGTGAAGCCAAAGTCAGAGTAAAATATTCTCGGATCATATTCATGGACACTCCTCTTTACTTTATTATTTACTTTCCTCCTGAGTCTATACAGATAGCAGCACATGTGTACCAAGATTATCACCTGAGTGCGGGAAGACAGAAACCAGTACAGGCATATTTAATTTTTCTCTTTTGTTCTCTTTGATAATACATAAGGGCAAAATAAATTCTAGCTGTTACCAAGGTTTGGAACAAAGTTAGACGATCCATAACATCTGCTCCCTGTGCGTAGCCTCGTGTGTAGTGTTGATAGCTACTTTTGCTTGGCCAAGAAGGAAACTGGCAAGGGTGCTCCTTCCTTTTCTCCTGAGAATAAGGAATGCAAACCACAAAGAGACAGTGATTAAACACAAGACCAAATTTTGAAAGTGAAGCACACAGTAAGTATAACAATGGGAACTCTCAGTGAAGCATTGAATAAGGGAGCATTCAGAGAGAATCAGGCACTGCAGTGAAAAATGCCAGACCTCCCATTCATTTGAATGTGGGTAGTTCATTTAGGCTGCGGTGGTGGGGACCTCAGGGGGTGCCAAAAAAAGTTAAAACAGAATCAACTTTTGGAGAAACTCTATCAATGTCACACTGCGGTGCCACTCACGCCGGCAATCAGACCGGAAGACGCCCGGGTAAGAACAACTTTGTTTACTGTACATGTAGCATTTTCCTGTTTCCCAAGCAACTGTGAAGATAGAAGAGAGACTGATCAACCACCACCGTGATGACTGTACATCAGCTGTTCAATCCTTTCACTAGGGAGTGCAAAGACGTATATCGTTGTGCAGTCGCTTGATATTAGTATGTGACACTCCCTCACCACTGCACAATTCTGCGCTGCACGCCACAATGCTTGATTTGGTTTGAATGCAGGGCATTCCCTAGAGGCAGGGCACATTAGACAGTGAAGATAGGCAAGGAAGAAAGCAAAAAGTAATGGGAGGACAATATAAGACATCAGAAATCTGGTTTTGATCCCATTAATTGCTTAAACGATATACAGCCCAACCAGTAATTATAAGCAAACATCTCCCAGCCAAAAGCGACAAAGCATAAGCTAGAAAATACACAGAATAGACACAACAAGCCAGGGCTTTGGCCTGTGGAGCCAGACTGAGACAGATGGACATGAAAAGAGACAGAATGCCAAAAAATGAGGGAAGCCCACAGAGGAAAGGGAAATAGATGAGCTGGGAAGTAAAAAGAAAAGAGATTGATGCTTTATCAGTGTTCCCAGACCCTAAAATCCCTTTTGGCTTGACATCAACATAATTGCAGCTGCTGCTGTTTTTTTCCAAGTGCTGTAACAATTGATTTTACAGTTCAATTAATTAATATATTTCCATGTAGTAATTGTAGACTCATTCCCACACACACTCTATGGCTATCTTTACACAGAGAGGATTTGCTTTTGTGTAGAGAGGCGGGGGTGGGGGGGACATAGAGAGAAAGCAAAGAGGGAGATGGAGGAAGTGTTTTTTCACAGCACTTCACCAGTTCAGTCATTCTCATTGTAGGGTAGCGCCAGAAATCTCAGCGGTAGATATCAAAAGTTAAAAATTAATTTGAAAGGATGTCGGGATCTGTGTGTATTGATAACACTAGGTGTATGTGGAAAAATATAACATTTTGTAATGTGCAACTGTATGAAATTGAGGCAGTGAATCACTGAAAACCCACCATCAATGAATCTTGGATGAAATACTGAATTAGTTTATTATTAGGTGTGATTAATACATTAATTATGGCTGCTTTCTATTTGGGTATATCAGTTTCAGGGTCCTGGAATTGAGCATGCTGGCTCACTGTAATGACTTACTGGCACACCTAAATGCAACAGAGCCATCATTGCTGTTATTAGTTACATCTGTGCTTTTCCTGCTTTGACAAGTTAAAAAGCTCTGAAACACCTATAGCTATTTATATTATTATTCTTTTTATTCGTATCTATTTCACCAAGTTTGTCGTACTTTTATTAAAACATATGAAAACACTTACCTTGCAAAATATATCACATACCATAGTTGAAATAAAGTTTTTTTATTATTGTTGTCCTCTGCGCGTCTGATTGGCTTTTTAAATATATATAAATTTCATGACGCAAACAGGTCCCAACCAGATGACTATGTCATCATTGGCCTTGCAAGGTTCCAGGCTGATTTAAAACAGTAGATGGCGTGTTGAGCCATGAAATGATAATGTCAATATGTCAATATTAACATAGTATCACAGTACAGTAATATAATTGAGTAATATGTTCCTTGAAAGAAATTGCAATCGGTTAACATAAATTACATGCAATCGTGGCAAAATGAAGGAACTTGAACCCATAATAATGTACGATGCAGTCTGTCCTTTTCATATAAAAAACATGGACTTCAACAAAAAAATACATCTGAAGGCGTCACACTAGGGTGAGTTGAGGGTGATGCACATACTGTGACAGAACAGAGGAGAAAACCAGCAGCTGTAAATGTCTATAAATTATGTTTACTCTTCACTAAACCTCTGGGTAGAGCTCACAGGAACAATGAAAATAAGGCCTAAGTTTTAAAAACTGGAATTTCCCATTAAGACTGACTTTTTTACAGTGTACTGAAGCGCTTTCATTCCACCCAGGCCTTTGTAATAACTGTTGACCACTGATGTGTGTCACTTTATAGCCAAAAAGCAGTGGGACTCTAATATCCTTTATGTCTACTGAGGTGCACCTCCACACTTTTTCCTCCTCGTCTCCCTTGTGTTTATCTCTTCCCCGACATTCATCCTCCCATCCCTCACAAGGCCTTTCCCTCCACCCACTCCCTTCACCCACATACTTTCTTTCTGCCTCTCTGTAGCTGCTTAGGCTGGACTTAGAAAATAAGATCCTCAGTTACTGGCAGCCCACCTTTCCTCCCACATACACACATACCTTCCTCGGCGCCCAAGCAGATGCAGAGCACGACTTCCTTTCAAGTCTTTTTTTTTAAGTCACCAGAGTGCATTAATATGAATACATGTCTCATTATGCAGCATTCAAAGTCATATGCCTGCCACTCAAATGAGAACTTGATATACTGGTGCATAGAACAAAAGCAATTATCTGTATAAGTATGTAGGCACACATTCTGGAAGTAAGAAATAGATGAACAAACACATTTTATATGCAGAGGGAATAATGCAGAAGGTGAGACTTTAAATCTTTAATACCCTGATTTAACCCCGTATTACCCTAAACAACGGAAGTCTGCATATTGTGTGACAACCTCTCACTTGATCCAAACACAAGTCAACTTGTATGAAGTGTTATATTCTTGTTTTAATTGGAGTAAAGTGTCTTTTTCTTCTTGTTATTTCTAGAAAACAAGCTCAGCAGTATTGGAAGCAAATTATTATTGAATTATCTCACCTCACTGGCAGAGACCTTTTTCATAAACATCAAATATCAATATTGAATAGAGAGTCTATTACTTATTAAGGCAGAATATTTCCAGAGTAGACTATAGTCTGCTACCAAAGTAGGTCTTTGGATTTTTCTCTTTCCAATCAGTGTGCACATTATGGATAAAGTGCAAATGTAGCAGTGTGTATGTTATGCGCTAAATTATAAACTGTAATAAATTAATATAATTAATGTAATTAAAATAAAACTAGCAGTTATAAATGTCTGTAATTTCATATGTCAATTATGCAGAGACAAAACAACCAAAAACAATATAAAATTGGCTTTAAGAGAAATGAAATATAATAATAATGAATTACAATATGACTGATGAGTGTATAACTCTCTCATTTAACGTACCAGGCACGCACATTAACACATCCAAAATTGGAGAATGAGCGACAGTGAGATACAGCTATATTACTCACAGCTGTTGAGAGGGCAGAATCACCTTCACATCCTCCATGATTCACTGCTCATTAATCAAAGCTCTCCAGATTCAAAGGGAATCCCCTTCAGTCCAACAGCAACAAAAGATAACCTATTTTCTATGTGGGGGTGTGTTGTGTGTGTCAGGCTACATGTGTGTGGTCAAAGTAATTGTATATTGCTCTTTAGAGCAGTACATTTTCATGCTCTGTGACTAAATATCAGGTAGTTGGGGACACTGCCTGCCATTCGTCACTGAAGATGGGAACATGCATCACTATAGTACATGCTCTTTGAGCTTGCATAAAGCCAGTAATAAAAAGCTATGTACGAAAACTGGAGAAAATGTGAAAATGCCTTACTATAATCAAGTTTGATACATTCGTCCCTCCATTCTCCACCACAGGCCTTTAGACATAGGCAAGTCAATGACAGCACACTATTACCCTTGGAGGATTTTATAGTCCACTTTCTCCCCATTAACTGGTTTAGGATGGCCCCTAATATAGTAAATTCAATTCAATTCAGTTCAGTTTTATTCATATAGCGCTATATCATAACAGAGTTTCTCATAGCACTTGTTAATATAGAGCAAGTCTAGACCAACTCTATATGTATAGAAGCACTAGGCGACAGTGCCAAGGAAACACTGCCTTTTGACAGGCAGAAACCTCGAGCAGAACCAGGCTCTGGGTCATCTGCCTCAACCGGTTGGGTAGAGAGAGAGAGAAAAAAGATATATATAGAGAGGGGGGGGGCGTAGAGTGAGAACCCTCCACATTAATTCTGTGTGTGTTTGTTTCACACTTTGCCATTCCTCACCTGTCCACAAGGTGACCATAATGTAATCCCTGCACACCTGTGGCTCATTACCTCATCAGTCCTTCTGACCTGCCGCCTGCCTCACCAGCTGCACTTCATTAACTATTCGTCACTGTGTGGAGTCAGCGTTCTCCCCAAGTCTTTGACAGGCTCTCCAGGCCGCCGCAATGTTCTTACTGCTTCCTAATTTGCCAGTCTACCTTAAGGATAAAAACACACACGGAACACGCAGGTCAGTCGTGCTCTGAAACTAATCGGTGCAGCGCTGCGTATTGTTGGAGTGATATTTCTTCAGCAAACATATTAAGCTGCAAATTACTTATCAAATGAGAATTAGTAATATTAGGTGATGATTACCCTGTCATGACTTTCCACCTCTTCCAGGTCACACTGTTTCTGCCCTGAGGCCTGTTTGTCTTCTGAATACCTTATTTATTATTGTGCCTAGACAACATTTTCGGTGTGATAGGAAATCATAAGCAATTAGTGTAATTGCTATCTCCATATTATTTGTTTATACATCTAGTATCAAGTTGCTTATTTTAAGTGGGGTGGTTGTCGACAAAACAGTGAACACAATAGCCCAAATGTGCTTTTCCACCAACCTTTTCTCTCCCAATACCAGAGAGTTTGCCAATAACCAAAACCGGTGCTCCTTTTTCCCCAAAATTTAAAATCCTAACACCTAATTGCATGGAACTCATATGAATTCTTTTAATGTAAAATAGCATGGGGCCAAAGAATACTGTAGCAAGGCACTAAAAACAAGTCTTGCCCTGAAACCTTGCGAGAGGTTGAGTTGTTGCAGGAAGATAAAAGGATCTTACTCTTTCGCAAAAAGGTCTATCTCTGAAGGCATCCTTTCCATAATGTTGTCAGACTCTTCGAATAATATTCTGAGCCTGTCAGCGGCAAAAACAAGCACCTTTAGTGGATGTACTTTTCACCCCAGGCTGATACCAATCCATCCATCCATCCATACCGCTTATCCACAAAGGGTCTGGAGCCAATCCCGGCTGACATTGGGCGAGAGGCGGGGAACACCCTGGACTGGTCGCCAGTCAATCCCAGGGCTGACAAACACAGACAGACAAACATTCACAATCACACCACATCCACACACCGATGGGGACACAGTTGCCATGCTGCCCTCCACCAGGGGCAACGTGGGGATCAGTGTCTTGCCCAGGGACATGTGTACAGGAGGAGCTGGGATCGAACCACCAGCCCTGGGGTTAAAGGACGACTGCACTACCACCATCAACCATCAACCTTTTTAAGGGCAGCTGTGGCTGCTCAAGGGTTATCTGAATTTCTATGATGAGACATCACATTTGACAAAACTTTAATACAAGTATCTTTATCAAATGGCAAAGCAGTCCTTAGAAACTCATTGAATCATTGCTCCAATTGACTGTTTTCCAGTCATGCCCTGTCCTGCACCACAGTGACGATCTCAAACATTCACAGTCTCACCGTAGTCTGCTACACTTTGCCCGACCCCAGACCATATTTTCTCCAGCTGGCGCAAAGAGTCAAGCTGGCAACCTTCCTGTTGTGTGCTCACTTTGACCTCCAGTGCCACCTGTACAATATGCTTACTTTTATAGAGTGTGGTAAATGTGAATCTGGGAAAAAAAAAAAGTCCAGGGATAAGAGCTTCGGTTGGAGGTACTCAGCATCATTAATTATAAGTGGAGGAATGATCAGACCATTGGTTCCAATTTGTCTTCCTGGTTTTGAGCTAATGAGCTTCTTTCTTTATGTTGCTCAATTCACTTGACGACACACGCATAAATGCACACACAGTACGTATAAGCACACAAATGAACACGAGTCACATGCACTTGCATACTGTACACATACACACACACACGCATACACTTGCTCACTCACGCCATATATTCACACACGCCATTAAGTTAATTAACTAATACATCTTTTCAGGGTCTGGCCATATCTATCACAGTGGCTATAAAGTTACTCATGGGAGACAACAGACAATGTCCTGCAACAACAAAGAGTTTTCAACAAACCTATCTTGTTTCTAAGGGGAGAGAAGGAGGAGGCGATGGGGGGGGCAGAATCAGAGCGATAACACACACAGAGGCAAAGACTATTCTGTCTGTTTCGCAGTGCAGTCCTGTGTCTACATCACAACTGTTTTATCGTAGTATACCGACACAGCGCCACGCAATGCAGAGGTATAGATGATACATGTGTATGAATGTGGTTTCTATGGATGAGAGGCAGTTGGGACGTGGGAAAGGAGCAAACCAAATACAATCAATGTCTTGGGTGAAAGTAAATATGGAACAAAGTTAGGAAGGGAGGAGGTCAAAAGGGAAAGAATTTAATTAAATTGACGGAGGAGCACACAAACAAACCTCTCAAAAGTCACAAAACGTCTTTCATGTATCTCAAGTTTTGCCTCTTTCACTTACTTGTACAATTTTGATTACAAATTGAAGTGTCCTCAACAATACAGCATTTAATGAGAATAAGGCAGTAGGTAAAAAATCTGATTAATGAGGTTTGCCAATAATGTCTGCCCTGCCACTGAATGTAATTCAGGTCTTAAAAGGCTGACGTTTTGACCGCTGCTTGCAGCTGTTTTTCTTCTAATTTCTTTAAATACCTGTAGCCATCCCACAGCAGCAGGAGAGATGTCCAAAGTTAGGGGGGTGCTGTACGCATTTATGCACGTGGCACAAGCATTAACTTCATTCATTATTCACTATTAGCATTATTATCCCGACATGGCAACAGGATCAGTCAGGATGTCACACAAAGGTAACTTAACTATCATACATAAGTTAAAATAAGTGAAGGTTGACCTTTTCTGTGTTTTTCAATACACCACAAATATTTGTATGTGAATGGATATACAGTCTCAATGTTCCAGACATATAAGAATCATGGTCGATGGGACATTCTGTGCCTTGGTACTAAATGGAGGTTTTAAATGTGTAAAACCAAAAATGTTTAACTTCTTTTTCTTAAAGGGAAACTCTGGTAGTTTTAAACCTTTTTTTATTTACTTTTTGTTTACAAATTTTGGGGCACTAAAAGTGCTTGCTTTTGCCACTGACAGGCTCAGATTATTATTCGAAGTGTCTGGAAAGGATCCCTGCAGAGACAGACATTTTTGCTAAAGAGTAAGATCCTTTCTGTTTAACGAGAAACAGAAAGTTTCGCTCTGAAATCTCGAGAGGATGAGTTGTTGCAGGAAGACGAAAGGATCTTACTCTTTAACAAATGGTGTGTCTCTGTAGGGATCCTTTCCATAATGTTGTAGCCATTGGCACATGATGATGGAGACAAATCTACTGGACCAGTTCCAAAACCTTCGGTAAGCATTACTCCTTAAGACCCCAAAATTTGTAAAAAAAAAATAGGGTCCAGAGTTTCCTTTTAAATGACTATAGATTGAGCTTTAGCACCGTGGTTCCCATCCTGCTTTTAATGACAGCAGGAGTTATTGCCATGTAGCGATTGTGCACAATTAGCTAAACCCTAGTTTTGTTGGCCCATATGCATTCACACTTTTTCTTATCCCCATGTAAAGTAATGCTGCATTAGCTACTAACAATTAGTAGTATTTTTTGTATGTATCCATGGATGTACATACACCAGGTACTGGATCATTTTTGAATCTGAAGAACATATCTAAACATGACAATATCTCAATTTACAAGGAGCATCTATTTCAATTATTTCTAAGCAGAATTAAGGATGTTAATCCCCTACAGCGTGCTGCAGGGATGGCGTATTTTTGTAGGCCATCCCGTTAGTTAGCATCACCCTGGTTCCCTTGGTGAAAAACATCTCCACATTAATTGTCGCATGTGTAAGTGTCCCTGGGCAAGACACTGAACCCAGAGTTGCCCCCTGGTGGAGGCCAGCATGGCAACTGTGTCCCCATCGGTGTATGAATGTAGTGTGAATGTCTCCCCTAAATGTCTGTTTGTCTGCCCTGCGATTGACTGGCGAATGAATTTTTCCATTGGATTTTGGGTTATGGCAAAATATAGACTCTGTTTATGATTTTTACATGTTTTATTCAGCAAGATAATCTTCACAAATGAACACAATGTTTATGTTTTTTAAAGCATAATGCAATCAGCAGAACATTAGGCTATAAACGTCACCAGCACTAAGCCTCCAACTTGTAGTTCAGTTTTGCGTGCTTACTTCCACAAAAGCCATTGGAAGGTTTGAGATAGAATAGTTTGCCAGAGAGCAAGTATAAACCCAACGAGGCTGTTGAAGAGTTGAAGTGTTATTATTTTTATTAGTGTTAACGTCAGCACTATTACTTTACATCTGTATGTGGAACTGTACTGTGCAGCTGTGACTTCTCTTTCCTCCTGCTCTCACTCACTATGGGAATTGTTGGGTCTCTGTAAATAAAGAGTCAGTCTAGACCTGCTCTATATGAATGAGATGACTTTGTTATCATATGGCCATATATAAATAAAACTGAATTAAATTGTGTTTTGCGTGATGATGTTCAATGTCCCCGTCAACCTCTGTATTCTCATTTAGCAGCTTGTTAGCACCTGCTGTTTTTTAAAACACATGAGTGGGGTATTTCCTGATTTTATGTCGTAGAACACAATGTGGAAGTCTCTTAAGCTTGTGTTAACCACAGAACTACTTTCAGGCATCTGACCAAAAACCCATTCAAGAAATGGTAAAAAAGTTCGAAAATGATAACTAATTTCCAGGCTTAAGGACTAATTCCTGCAACACTTTATGGACAACAGATACTGCTACGGACATCTCTGTGTTTCAATTTGGCTCTGAAAAGAAGGTGCACGAGTTTGGCCACTAACTAAAATAATCCTCTAACTTATTCCAACACTCTTTTATTGGCAAAATTCTCAAGATTTTAACTCTGGATATGAGAGAACAAAGCAAAGTTATTTCTGGCAGTGCACAGTGTTGTAGTTAGAACCAAGGACACCAATGGGAGTCCAATTCTGTCACGACTCATCAATTTAAAATAGTCTCATAATCAACTAGCACACAGGCAGAGAATGGTGGGTGATGGTTTCATGTACCCGCCCTCTGCAGCAGTAGGGGCAGCATCGCTGCAATGTGTTTTTTTGCTCTTTGAGGAGGACACTATTTATTGACACTAAAACTAACAATAAAACACAGTACTTGTAAAAGTTATTTTAGAGTATGCTGCTATAAACCAAGACAGTAAAATGAAGTACATCAGCTTTCATTTAGTGTTACTAGAAACACTGGACTGCATTGGGGCTACCAGAGGTGCCAGGTCAGATAGATTCAAAATGTAGTTTTTAGCTTGAAGACGAGTTAGTCTAATGATTTGTATTCCTCCTACATGATAGAGAGAAATGTAGCAGTTTTTTGTACTACGTACAACTTAGAGATACGTACCTGGTTAGTGCAGGCACCTCTTTGACTCCTTCCATTCAGCCACTCACTGTCATTTATATGTCAAATGAGTTGCCTCAGTGGTTGTAAATAAACCCATTTTGGTTTCTGGATCCCACAACTCAACTACATTTAGCAATCTGCTAGGTTTGGTTTCTTTATTTACCATCAGTATTGGAAGACTAAAATGACCTTTTGCTTACAGATAATCCTATTTTTTATTATATGGTTTTTTATCCTATTTTTTGTTTTACAGGAAAAGTTGAAGATTGTGAGAAGATTGATATCACTCTCATAGCTGTACGCTATGAAAATAAAGTCAGCAGATGTACGCTTAGCTTGGCCTCAGTCCAACCATTAAAAGAAATCCACACACCAGTACCTCTAAAGCTTACTAATTAACACGTTAATTAGTTGTTTTTTAATCCGTACAAAACCCTAACTTTGTGGTTTTACAAGGAGTTATTTGGTGGTATATTGCATCGGGCTGGCAGTGGCTCAAGGGGTAGCGTGATTGTCGTTTAACCCCAGGGTTGGTGGTTCGATCCCACATCCCTGTCCGTGTGGCAACTGTGTCCCCATCGGTGTGTGTATTAGGCTACTGTGAAAAAAAGGGTTAGATTATTCTTAAAGTCCTTTGGGAACGGTTGAAAAGCAATATATAGAGTCCATTTACCAAAAAAGTAAAAAGCATAAAAAATGCCAAACTATTCCATTAATTTGAAAACAGTGATGAGAAACCTGGAGATAGTGTTTAAGATGCTACAGTATCCAGCTAGCATATTGAGGTTCCTAAAACCCAGATATGATGTTTACATGCACAAAACGTACCTGAGATACTCAAGATGGTGTAGATGATGTAAAAATGCTCTATTAGCATAGTAGACAAGGACTCTTCTGAAAGTACTTTCACTCACAATGATTAGCCATTACTTGTATATCGGTAATGTTGCCCTTGCATCGCCAGAACAATTTGCAGAACCTCTCAGCTCATTTTCTATTTCCAAGAGGCATTATCAATGGCCACAGACCAAAATGCCTCTGGACACAATTGGATAGACCAGTCAGCGCAATGAAACGTGTGACGTAGCGCTGAGGGAATCCTCTGTAAACACATCTTTCAAATCAACAAAAGCCTTAAGTGCAGTTGTTTGCTCTCCTTTTAGAAAAACTATACCATCCAGTTGATTTAATGCTGACGTGATAGCAGATTCAGAATGTTCCACATCAGCGGCAGCCATCTTTTACGAAAATGCCTCAACGTTCTCCTCCGTACAGCCATCGTATCAGACCTGGCCCATATTGGATAAACGGTTGTGACTGGTTAGCTAGAAATCTGTCTGAATGGGAGGGGGACCAGACACATCTGCCAGAGCAAATAAAATATGATGTTGCAGTTTTGTCTGGTTCCCAGGCTACCTTAATGTAACTCAACATAAAAAAAATGGGAGGGTCCTGCATAACGTAATGATCCTATAGGATTATGTTGTAGCCACCAGTTCTAACCCTTATTTCAGAGAAATTGTCTTTTTCCGTCCGTTTGTTTTAGCAGAAGATGGGTCTAAAAACTACAATGCCCATGAGCCTCGGCTACCAATTCTTTGAAGACCAAGGGTATCCGAAATAGCGAAATAGCTGTAACAGTTTTATTACATGTGCACTTTACATGGAAGGTACAAAGGTCTTGATTAATGGAATTAGCACAAGATCTGCACAGCAGTCTAGTGGCTTATAACATGTTTATTCACTGGATTTTATCTGTGGATATAGCAGTCTTTTTCAAATAGAGCCCCATTAGATGCATCGATGTATTGATGCAATGATTCAACTATCAGATAAGGCAAGACAAGGGTCAGTTTCTTTAAGTCTGTGCAATCTTTTAAAAATGATTTTGCAAAGCCAAAACTGTTAAACGTTGCAAGCCTGATGACCTTTATTTCTGTCTCTATTTCAAACTGCCACTCTTGATTTAAAAGTTGATTTAATGGAGAGAAAGAACTACTACTGCAAACAGATATTACAAATAGAGCAAGTAAGGACTTTCACGCACACACACACACACACACACACAAATAATAGTTTTGTAAAGACTTGTAATCCACGGTGATACCCATTCAATGCAGGTCAGCCTGCAGTAGATATGATAGGATCAGCTTCAGTAGCTTATCTTGCCATAAAAATGTAATTCTAAAGTAAACTCTTACACATGACACAATAGCCTGCCATTTATTCGCTGCACGCAGAGATAAAAAGTATGGGTGTGCTTTATTGTAGTGAGCAGCAGATGATATCCTTTAAATACACATTATATTACAGAGCCCTTCCGCGCTTGCAGGCATTCAATCCAGAGAGCTCTAGGATATGAAACTAGGATGAAATATGATTAGGGAAGGATGTAATACAATGTGATTTAATTTGATGGAGTGGGCTCCAGCCAAAGAGAGAGAGAGGAGACAGAGGGAAGAAAAGGAAAGGTCTCTATTCTTTTTTGTGGCATGATGGGGATCAGGTTTTTCTATTAACGCTATAGTGATGACAGCTTTACAATGCCATCTATTGGCGCTCAAACTCAACTGAAGTCAGGAGATAAGAGCTTCCTATTGTTCCATCCCTGCCAGGATCTCTCTCACGCTCTTTCTCTCTGATTTGAAAGTGGATTTGTAGGAAAGAGATAAGAAGACTTGCGAGCGCACGCGCTTTTATTTCCTCCCCCTCTCAATCCTGGTGTCTAACTCTCTCTTTCTGCATGTCTCCCTTTCCTCATTCTAAGGTTCTTATATTCACCTGCAATCTTAAACTTTCATTCAGTCAGCAACCTGCTATCTTCTGCGCTTTCCTTCCCTTTCCTTTAACATCCTCTCGTCTGGGTTTCTGATCCTTCACTGGACTGGAAGACAGGAGGTAAGAGGACGAGCTTGTTTCTTGCTGTTAGATCCCAGATCATTCACCTAAAGAGATTTCTCTCCCTCTTGCTGTTGTTTGATTTCTTATACAAAACTGTCATAGAAACTGAAGATAAGATGGACAAGGTACCTCTTTACCCCTCGGATCCCCGCCAAAAACATGTACTTTTAAGAAATGTTTTACAGAGGTGATTTGGACATGTAGCAGACAAAGGTCACTCAGTTAAAGTCAATCGACTAACTTTTTGCAGCGCTTACATACAGTCTTCATGATTGGATGGCATTTGCTCAGTTGTCATGGAGAGGGATCTGTTGACATGCAAGCTCAGTAGCTGTTAAATCCATAGCAGTTGAGGACATTTTGACTAAAATTAAAACATGGCATTAAAGTTAATTCTCAACTGTGGAAGTAATCATTTTTAACTACTATTTTCAAGGTTAGGAAATGCTATTTCAGATCAAATATATTTGGTGGATTTTAAAGAATATTTGCAAGTATTTCATATCCATAATTGAATCCATAATTCAATATATGTGTGTACACATTGTACTGTGTGCATTACTGTATACTATACTTTTAAAGTCAGCTGGTCAGTCCACCACTGTGGTCGAGACTGAAATATCTCAGTCTTTGAGGGATTGCGATAAGGTTTTGTACAGATATTCATGGTTCCCAGAGGATAAAGTCTACTGACTTTGGTGATCCCTTGATTGTTCCTCCAGTGACACTGGCGGGTCAAATTTTTCACTTATCCATAGAAATAGATCAACATCCACTAGATGGATTGGCACAAACATTTCTACAGACATTCATGGTTGAACCCTAATGACAATCCCAGCAAGTATTAGATACCTCGTCTACAGTGACATATACCTGAATTAACTAACCTTGATGGGAGAGTTGCGGAGACCAGAAGACGTTCAAACAAGCCAGTGAGTGAGTGAATGAGTGTGTGTACATTCAGTATGTAGATTTGTCTGTGTGTGTGTTGTGCATTGGTTATGCGGCAGGAGTAGGATAGGTTCTTGTGTACTTTTGTTGTTTTATTGTTTATTTCTGGTTCTTGCTTCTTGTGAACATTCAGCAAAAACGGTGTAGCTTTGATATTATAAACAACTTGTCTTTGACTGTCATTAATGAGTTAACCTGTTTGTCCTGTATCGGGTTAGTGTGTCTAATATTGTGAAATTTTGAGTATTTCTCAGGGTGGAGGTCCCGGGGTGGCGTAATGAGGCTATAACCTTAAATATTAGAATATAAAGTCCGCTCCCGCCACATGTGTAAGGTGCATACTTTTTTAATCCCTGATGGTGAGTCCGAAAAAAGGCCAAAAACGACGCCAGTGACGATGCCAACGCCTTTCTGAAAAGTTGAGAGATTTTCAACTAGAAGTGCTCAGCGGCCGCACAAAAAAAAAATAAAGTTGAGTGCAGAGCTTGTTCTCTAGGCGCCCTCCTCATTGGGAACAATTGAAAAAAGATGTTGCCGCTCAGAAAAAGAACGGTATGTGGACACAGGCCCTTAGTCAAACTTATTTGAAAGAGAAAAGAAAGGCAGATGGGGAAGTTATTACCGAAACTGTCCAATGTGTCATATTAAAATAAAACTATAATTGAGAGCAGCTAGAAAATAAGGCAAAAGGGATATTGAAGGATAACAATATAATTATATCCCAAAGGTGACTATATATTCTATAGCATCCCCAATTCATCTGCTTCAGTTCTGAACCAGTGCCCATATTTATCCATTTTTCCAGAAATGATTAATGATGACACTGATAAATGACTATATCAAAAACAACCCAGGCTATACAAGAACATTGGAAGAAAAGAGACATAAATTAAGAGAGAAATCAGTTTGATGTGTAATTACAGTAACAGTAACTATAAACAAAATCTTCAGATCAGAGAAAATGTGAACTTACTTTTCTGTTGTATTCAATATGAGCCAAAGACAGGAATCAGGCCGAAAGATGAAGAGGACAGTGAATATTAACCAGATATTGGTTTTGAAAATGAACATTTTTTGGCATTTGCGCTTTAGATAAACAGCCGTACAAATGGAGTACCTTATGCGACAGAGATCTTGGCGTGTTCTGCCAAGGAGGAACACACACAGCATCTACTTGCAGGCTGGTGGGCGGTCTCTGGGCAAGGTAACAAACAGCCACTGCTGCAGCGCTGCCAGCAATCACTAATCAGCCTCTGCCTGCACAAACACTCGCTCTCTGGACCAGAGAGGAAGGTGGTGACGTCCCCTGTGATGTTCTGAATTGCTCCGGTGCCGAAGGCGGCCCCGAGCGCTGCCACTGCTGGAATTCAGCAGCTTTTGCTTATAATTTGAAAATGTGGTTTTGTGTAAGCGGACAAGCCCAGAGGAGTGACTGATGAGTGTGAGTAGGATAAGAGATGTGAATGGATGGACTCTTTGCCTGAACTGTGTCTCACTGCCTTTGTGTTTCTACCTGAGAATCAGTCAAACTTACAGATTGCAGGAAGAATATCTCCCCATCTCTTATCACTTCATTAAAGAGCAACTCCACCATTCAACTTCAGCTAGAACCCTCTCACCCAGCACATTTAAAAAAATGCAACGAGTCGTGGCCTCGTGGCTGCATAGTGTGTGTGTCAGGGGACTAACTGACATTGAGTCTTTTTTTTTATATAAATTTCATGACGTAGACAGTTCCCAAACGGGTTGACTCTATGTCAGCATTGGCCTTGGAGGGAAACCCATGAAATGTCAATAGTAACAGCAGCATTGATGTGTTTTCACAGTACAGTGATATCATTTAGTGTAAAGTTCAAAATCCACTTTGCAGTGTGCATCTGTTTTAGGAGCTGATCATATGTACCGACACTTTCCTCCTCTTACTAATGAAAAGCTGAATTCATGAGCTCAGTTTAATACACTTGGGGGGTTTGCTGCTACAGCCTTACTTGGTCTGGTATGACCAGTAGCTCATGGTGGCTAATGTTAGCTAAATTAAGCTAGATACCCCTGTTTATCTGACATTACTAAGTTGTTACAGTATATACTTGCTTTGTGCTAATGCTATGCGATGTTTTCAGTTCTTCAACCTGACATTAGATTTGAACATTATCCAACCAGAGCCCAAAGCACAAAAAAAACCTGACAGCTGGCCTTCTTTGTTTTTTTGGAGACCTAAGAAATAACTCTCTTTGTCTTGGTCAATACTCTTGTGATGTAAGTAGATGCACAATGCCACTGGGAGGTGGCAGGAGATTCTGAGCACAGCCAATATGTCGCACTGGCCTAGCGAGCTAGTGGTCACTAATGGATCAAATAAAACAAAAACTGAAAAACAACAGATAAAACCCTCCAACCTGCCTCCACAACTTCTACTCAGCTGAGAATGGCGTCTCACGTTTGGCAGTACCAGGTGGGTTTAGGTCTGAAAAGTGCAGCTATGGACCAGGTTTGGGTCTCGGTTTTAGGCCATTGCAGCTTTCTAAGCAGATTTTCCACAGTGGCAGCTTTTAAGCTCACTTTACACAAGCAGGCTTTAAGGATGGTTCATTTGTTTGGTTATCCATCTTTTCACAACACTTTGGGCCACAGTACATTAACTCAACACCTACTGGCCATTTCCTCTAGAGCAAGGGTCTGGGAGCCTGAACATTGTGGACCATTCCACTCCAAGAAATCAACTGCTTTGACATTTCATCTAGTTATGTGATCCATTGTTAATATGAAACTATTAATGAGTGCAGCTTTAATCTATTTCCAAAGAGAGATAAACCCTTTACATTTAATATAACCAGGTGATCTTCCCTCTAGTGCCACATCCACTCACTCAAACTTCTCATTTTTAGAATAACTGCAATTAATAGAGCTATAGTTTTAGTCTTATGTGCCACAGTTTCACAGTCCAAAGAAACAACTCACAAACACAAGCGTAAGCTACTATCACAGTCAGAACTGCCACAGTCTAAACCACCCTTAGCTGTAAGGTGAAAACACAAAAATAGAATCTGAACTTTAATAACATGCTATATCAATTTTAATCAAAAACACAGCTCGCAAATCCTGGATGTTCTTCACTCATCTCACAACAGAGCAGAAATGATTTCATTCTGAAACATGATATACAGTATATTTTTCCAGAGGCTTTGCTCTTTGAAATCCATCCCACCACTATTTTCCAAAAGACACAATTCTATCTTATTCATGACTATATTGTAATCAAAGATCTGAACATGACATGGTACTTTTATTTTGAAATGTTCAATAACTTTGCCAGATGTGGCTTTCTTTAAGTAGTTCACATTGGAGTCATATTGATTGCAGGCAGAGAGCGATAGGAGCAGCCTACTCCTGGAAGAACGAATAACTTTCAGACCGCTGTTTTCCATTATTGACACATTATATTGCTTCCATAGAATAAATGTCAGTATAACATCCATTGAATGTTTATTTTAATTGTATCCATCAATTCTATTACTCAAAGAAAACAAATGCTTCAACTTATAGAAACAGATGCATTGATGGTTTGCATATAGACAGACATTGAAGGGAAAAATGACACAGTTGACACCAAAGAAGGAGGCAGTTAATATCCTACAATCTGATGCATCAGAAGAGCTTTGAGTGTGTGTGTGTGTGTTGTAAGTACAATGACCTCGAAAGCGTTAAGGGTCAGCCTTCTTCGTGTGTGTGTGTTTACACTAACCGGAAATATGTTAGAGAAGAATAAAAAAAAAGGGAATGGAGGAGAGAGAGGATGTATGACAGAATACACAGACCTCTTGGAGGTGTTTAGGTCAGCTTGACCATTAACTGCTACAAACACTTAGCAGCCAACACTTTAGGATGAACTCTTGAGTAACACTATGACTACATGCTAACACTAAAGAGCGCACTGTAAGGTGAAGCTGTGTTCTTCACCCTTTTTGCCAGCAGGGCACCGTGCTCGCAGCTTTTGGCTTTTTAAGGCTCAGTGTTGTGACTCCCTTATTTTGTAAATCTGCCCTGAAAAAACTTTGTTATGATATGGTGCTATATAAATTGAATTGAATAGAATTAAATCACAGAAACATTCCCTCCAGTACATATCTGAGGTTACAAAGCAGCACGGACTACACACAACATTTCTTTGTATTTTGGACCTTGGACCTCTAAAATGTGCACCTTTAGAGGTCGTGAAAAATGGCCTCCATAAGCTAGGCTCATACAGACAGAAATCTGTTGTCAGATTTGAGATACCTGTATCATTTGTAATTATTCTGGATATCAACCGACATCATGTTTATTGATCCCCATAGGAATAATAATTATTATTATTGCTCTTATTAATAGTATTACTATTATTGTATGCTTCTAATTGCTACTAGTATTATTTTAATTTATGTTAACATCAATACCATTACTACTGCTGTTGCTTTATGTTACGGGTATCAAGGATGGTACGTCAATAACAAATAGATTTTGGTCCGATGTCGCTCCATTCCTTTAAAACATAAGGAATGAAGGCGCAAAGCAGTCAGTTGTCTTCCCATTTTTCCTCTCTTTTTATTATAACATCTCACGAAATGAAAATTAAATGAAATACATTTTCATGACCTTCCCTTAGTGCATTTGTGTATCTGATTCAATGTACGTAGATTGTTTCGGTTTATTTACTGTGTTTCAATTTAGAATTAAGCACATTATTCTCACTTTCTCCTTCAACTTCTTTTCAGTTTCATCACGTCTTTTAAACCTCAAAGAAACATCAACCATACTGTTTGTTCATGTGCATTTACCAGCATCTGCACTGAGGTTATGACTACCGTTATCTCAGTGTACTTATTTAGTAGAACTGATAATAAAGCTAGATAAATTCCCTTTAGTAATTATAGTATAATTAGTGAAATTTAAAAAGGAATTTTTCACGCTACATATTACTTGGAGAGATTACATAGTTAGCATGCATACTGATAATGCAGACACAGATTGAGTCAGAGAACAAAACAAAGGGAGAAGAAAAGAAAGAGCAGAGCCAAAGAGACACAAAATGACAAAGAGGATAAGGAAATGCTTGCCATGAAGCTTCTCCTCTAGCCCGGCTTCTCGTGTATGAGAGAGGCTGCGTCTGCCCACCGCTGATGGAAAATCCTGTTTGATGAAGCGCCAGTGCCTCGCTAATCCAAGCCCTTTGGCAATGGAGGTCAGTGGAATCAAGCTGGTATAAAGGGAGAAACAAAGGCAGCTTTTCTTCGGCATAGTCAATAACCTGAAACTCCATTTGACCTCCTACTAACAAATATCTATGAAAGAATTAATTAATAAATCAATTTTTTATACTATTACTAATTCAAAGCTGTGTAGAAACTTTGTATCTGCTGGTATTAACAGTGAAAGGAGGGCAGCTACAAGTCTAATAACACAGGTCTAAAAAGGAAAGTTTGTATTTTTGACATAAGGTGGTATGAGCTACCAACGAGTAGCGATATTGATCCAGGGATATTAGCTAAATCTGAGATCCTGCAGTCTCACCTGTTTTAGAGATTTCTACAAACAACAATCAATGTCCTCAAAAAGGCAGAGTCATGAGATGTCCTGTGAACATTGTATATTTGATCATTCTTAAATAAAGTTTATATATATATATATATATATACATATATATATATATATATATATATAGGTTAATGAGCTGACTTTCAGCTTTAAAGGTGTTTACGTTCATCAACAGTATAGGGATCAGTTATATAGGGATCAGGGATCAGATATTGGGTGGGGGGGCTGACAAATGCATTATACCCATCAAACGTTTGCGCTGCAGCAACAGCAGCATCATATCCGAGATACCAAGTTACAGCAACAACACTTTATATCTTGTTATAACAAGTCCTCTAGAATAACACTATAGAAGGACTCACAAGAAAGGCCTGCTGCCAAAAAACTCTCTGTATCTCTGTCTTTCTCTCATGGCTATTTTTCTCTGTACACATTAGCACATGCCATTTTGCAAGACTGATGTTAGACTCCATAATAATCAGAATGCTCCATTGTGGAGCCGACAATGTCAGAAAGGGTCCAGCTAGAGATGAACTACAACACATGTTCCAGCTGTAACGACTGTCCAGAGAC